>PVKB01002520.1:138321-273461 GCA_004027205.1 Ctenodactylus gundi
TTTTTTTTTTTTTTTTTTTTTTTTTTTTTTTTTTTTTTTTTTTTTTTTTTTTTTTTTTTTTTTTTTTTTTTTTTTTTTTTTTTTTTTTTTTTTTTTTTTTTTTTTTTTTTTTTTTTTTTTTTTTTTTTTTTTTTTTTTTTTTTTTTTTTTTTTTTTTTTTTTTTTTTTTTTTTTTTTTTTTTTTTTTTTTTTTTTACTAAAGTCTACAGAATTGGGCCTGGTTGCAAACACTTTTGAGCCTCAACTTCTTCATTTATAAAGTGAGTATAGTATTATAGTAGCTGCCCCATGGGATTAATGTCAATAATTATTTAAGCCTCATTTCAACTCTCAGCCAAATCCAGTCCAGACCAAAGCTCTGTGAATACATAGCATACACATTATCTTAGGTATTATAAGTAATTGAGAGATGACATAATTTATGTAGGAGGATATGTGTAGGTTATATGCAAATATTATGCTATTGTGTAATGAAGGACTTGAACATCTATGACTTTTGGTATCTTCTGAGTCCTGAACTTACTCCCCAGAGACACTGAGAGATGAGTGGACATTCACATGCTTTGCTCCACATAGCCTTGCTGAATTCCCAAAGTACGCCAGTGCCTGAGCTCTGGGAGATGGAGGAGGGATACCTGGTTTGCCTGGGGTGGTAGTGTCCAGCAAGGCCTCCCAGATAAAGCAGCCTGACTAGGTGTTGATAGACCAGTAGCATGCTCACCAGACTTTGTTTGTCCTTCTGTGCTCTCCCTCCCAGTCCTCTGCTGCCTTGTTCTATGTCCTGAGTAGTGAGCCTTATGAGCAGATTCCCTGCCTCTGACTTCTAGTTAGCTCATTTTTGAAGAGCCACGCAGAAGTTCAGGGGGAGGCAGGAGAGAAATATCAATTTCTCATTGCCCTGGTGTCCTCCCCGCAGCTCACTGCAGGCTGTATGTGTCCTGACCAAGAACCAGAGGTCCTGTTAGGTTATGTTCCCTCATCCCTGTTACCTGGCTTTGGGTTTCTGAAACGGCCTTCTCACCTCCACTCCAGGGCAAGGAGTGGTATCTGTGCCCCTGGCTTACGTCACCCTCTGTAGGTTCTCTACACTCAAGTCTCTTCCTTACCTTTCTGAGAGATTGTGCACAAATGGAGGAAAAGAGACACCCACCACAGGAACAGACCAATCAAGACTTTTACAGGCATTGGCACAGCGCATGGTGGGTGTTCAGGCTGGAGAAGTAGTCAGGACCCACCACAGAAGGCTTTTGTGCTGAACCCTCTTCATGCAGAGCACCCACAGTCTGCTGTTCATTTGATATAGAAACTTCAGAATTATTTTTATAGCATCATCATTCATGAGTTTCTTCACAGTGTTCTGAGAAGGCTTTAAGATGAAAATAGTTAAGAAAGAAAGGGAAAGGATTCTTCCAGCTGCATCTTTGTTACCTGACCTCCCCCACGACATCTAATTGAGACATAATAGCTGGTTACTCTTTCCCCCTGGGGTAGTGCAGACTCCTGTGGGTAGGGCTGCCTGTTTCTTCTGTGTCACACTGTCAGCTTTAAGCACAGGTTCAGTAGCTGATTTTACATAAGTGAATGAATTTTGGCTAGATAGCAGCTGTCCTGTTACCTGGCAACACCTAAATCCATTTTTTTTTTAACTTCGCAAAACCATGAATTGGATTCTAGGCACTTCAGTTGTTACAGATTACTACTTAATTGTGGTCAGGAAAATTCATCGGCAGCCTTCATAAGTCGACACTGAAAAAATAAGATAGTTTCCCGTCGTAGGTCTTTACAAACTAACTACTTGCATTTTGTAGCAGGCAGCACAGGAGGCCAGCCGTAGGGCTTTCCTGCCTTTAATGTGTCACAAATGAAATCTGGGGTCATCATAAGCCAAGTGTGCCAATTCATCTCACAGAGTCTGTATGCAAATGGAGTCTCACTTGGGCAGCAGACTTGCTATTGCTCAGCTCAGAAAGAAAATCCAATCACTTAACATGTTGACACATCGCCTATTATGGTTTTGTTTTAACATGTTGAAATAAATGTTTTCAACATTTATAACTGAGGAGATTTGTCATTTAAAAAAAATCAAAACTCTAAAGATGTGTCAACACCAGCCTGCCTGGCCACATCAGTTGCAGCTAAGCAGCAGCCCCTGTGTGGGGACTTAGCATTAGCATGTCTGTGCCCTAGTCCCCGCCCCTCGCTTTCATCCTCCATTCAACCCACTGCCTTTATTTATATCCTGTGTATCCATGTGTATCCAGCAGGAATGCAAACCCCTAATTGCAGACTGTAGAGGATCATGTCTCCAGATGGGCATGATTGGCTACGGAAGGGATGCAGTATGCAGAGCAGACAAGAGTCCTATGCCATGTATTTCTGGGGTTCCTTTGTATTATAGATGCGTACTTGTTGTGTACTAAAATGTGGAAGTGCACACTTATTCTAGGAGTCAGTAAAGATTACTTTGACGGGGCTGTTGGGTGGTGTCTTTAGTTGTAATCTCTGCTTCACAGTTAAGCTCCATAGAAACACACTTTTGGACAGGGTTGCAGATGAGGGGCATGTGAGCAGATGGTCTGTAGGGGTTTTAGAGTGTTCCAGAGTAGGACTTCTTACCTGGCTCTGAGATATATAATGCACAGCTGCGGCTTCCCTAGTCTGACTTTATTGCTCTTAGCTGAGATCTAGGATCAGTATGTGTGATGATTCACATGTGCAACCAAGACAAAGGACCCCCCAAACAAGTCAGTCTTAATTAAGGTAAGTAATCCTGAGATTAAACTGTAATCCACGATGGAAAACTCAGACTCTGACTACCCCACCAAAGACCCCAAATGGCTCGTGTTCAGCCTATCTCCCCCACCCATCACTGTGTCAAATGTGTGACCGATGCTTAATGTATACACATGAAGGGAGGGAAAGAATTGTTGTGGAAAACTAATGACCTGGGTGTCATTGATTTGTCAGTTCTAGAACATGGCTATTATGTCAGGTTTGAAGGAGCAGAAAGGGACCTCAAAACAAGTTAATTGGCCAATAGAACTTTATTTACTTAGCACGCCCTCACCCAGACAATCTAGATTGGAGCTTTAGTGAAGAGTACACACAGCTGAAAAAAGGCAACTTTTCAAGCCTGCAGAAGAACAAACATAAATTTCAAGGTTGAGTTGTCCCCTGGGAGCTGAGCAACTTTTTCCAGAGCCCAGCTCACAGCAGGGGCCATGCTGGGCTCAAGAGCACACTTTGTTTTTTCCATGAGGATTGCAACACATACATCTTGACCTAGCAAAATCATATACGTTACACCCACCTCCGCAACTTGGTCAAGAGAGCTTGATGACTCTGGATATCAAACACCCATCAGAAAGTGTGTGATTTCTACAACATTTGTGGCTCATAAAAATTTAAGCACCTGCTAAGCGAAAGCAACACCTTTTGCTGTCTTTCTTGCAAACACATTCTGCAGGAATTTTCTCACTTCTCAGAGGTGGCATATTTCACTGGCAATTCCTTGACAGAAGCTGCTAAAGAATAAAGGGAACCAGGTGAGGTATGTCCTCTAGGAGTCCTGGCAGGTACCTCTGAAGGCACCTGAGAAACCTTTAGAAAGTTAAGGACTCAGGGCTGTATGTACACTGGTCTTGAGCATAAAGATGAAAAACGTGGTGCTAGAAGTTTGTTGCAAAATAATGTATGGGGACCAAGGAGAGGACCTATTTAGCCGGAACACAGTAAGGTGGAAGGTTAGGAAGTAATGAAAGGAATTGTCACATACTAAAGATAGGCCACATGCCAAGCATTTTTATACAAAAACTAGTTTTCCTGGGTCTCACCAGCCTTTAATGCAAATAGAACCCAGCAGTAGTACCTAAGAATGTGCACATGTCCACAGCACACAGGCTGACTCTGACCCTGGTGTCACATTGGCCAAAGACCATGCAAAGCTCTGCTGGTTCTAAAGTGTCTCATGTGAACTCGTAGAGTTCATCTGATGTTATTCCTTGTTATGAATTCCCTTGTGTTTCCCGGTAGTCGCACAGTGAAATCTTTAACCATGTACCTTAGAACATGACCTTAGTTTGAAAAGGGTTGTTGAAGATATAATCAGTTAAGGTGGGCTCATTCTGGATGTGAGTGAGCTCCTAATCCAATCTGACTGATACCCTTATGCAGTGGTGAAATTTGAACACAGTCATGCAC
The DNA here is from genome assembly GCA_004027205.1 of Ctenodactylus gundi. Classification (NCBI taxonomy): domain Eukaryota; kingdom Metazoa; phylum Chordata; class Mammalia; order Rodentia; family Ctenodactylidae; genus Ctenodactylus; species Ctenodactylus gundi. The sequence goes on from PVKB01002520.1 coordinate 142,522, forward strand.
ACAGGGAAGACACCATGAGAAAATAGCACAGAGCTCAAGTTGATTACCAGCAAATCACTAGAAGCAGCAAGAGAGGCACGGGACAGACTGCCCTGCACAGCCCTCAGAAGGAGAAAGCCCTGCCAACAATACCTGATCTGACTTCGGGCCAAAAGAAAACACACCTCAACACTGACAACCAGCAGGGCTGTCAAATGGCTGCCCTAGATCCTCCCTGAAACCCAGCCTTCAGTGCCCCCTTCCAGGTAGAAACCCACGCCTGGGTACATGAGCCCAGCATAGGCTCCAAGCAGAACTTCAATTTTTGTCATCCCATGGAGTCTTTCCTAAAGAAAAAATGAAAGAAAAATTAGATCCTTCCACTCAGCTCAGGGGAATTACAGAGCCAGCCAAGGGCCTCATATTTACTGGCATCATGGAATCTGTAGCACACTAGTAGGCTTCAAGAGCAGGCAGAAGTGTGTGGTCAAGGCACTTCCCGCACTAAACAGTGAAGCTGCCAATATGAGCATGCTGTCCAAAATCGATCTCCACTTGAGGAATACATAGTATCACCTCTTTCTGCCCAGGCAGAACTGTTGTGATACCATGACCTTTCATGATGGATATGGATGACCAGAGAGCCCAACCCAGAAACTCCCGTGAAACAGCAGAGTTTGGGATTATGCGGATAGGGCAGAACTACCTTCAAGGACTAGGGTAAGCATAGAGGAGACTGACCCCAGGCATAAAAGTTCCCAGAGTTGGAAGTAGCAGCAACTTGGTCAAATGTTGTTCTGCCTGGAGTTTTACGATTGGATATTCTTTCCTTTGTGCCACGCAAGCAAGCTTCTCACAGTTTTAAGGATGAACCTCATGCTCATCAGTCTACCTTCTCAGAACATCTCTCCTTGCCCCCTACATCCTCCTTGGTCTCATCTCTAGTCACTTCTCTAAAAAGCTCCTGTTCTTTATTCTCACTGACTGAACCCTTCCACAGAGCAGAGGGTGCTGTCTTGCTTCCCAGACTTAGTTCATGTTGTTCAGTTTGCTAGAGCACCTTCTTCCACCATGCTAGCTAGGCATCACCTCCTGCTGGACCGTCTCTGCATTCTGCCTGGGATGGGCGAGGTATCCATTGCTCACTTTCAAAGTGGTTAGGGTGTGCCTTTTTCAGAGTAACATCCAGGAGGGTGGTTTCCCGTCTTGATCTCTGCCTCGCCCACTTCGTCATTTCGCAGGCAGGATCTGTCTCTTACTTTTTGCTTCTGTCCCAAGTGCCCATCAAAATCAACGATGATTATTTTTGAGTGATTGAACAAGCGAATAAAGGGATGTATGTGAACGTAGGAAACCCAGTGAACATTCTTCAGCCATTTATATCTTAATGTCAATTATTTATCCCTTAAAAAAATAAGGACAAACTAAGGGAGAAAAAGAGTAAACAACTAAGTAAGGACAGGTAGAAAGATACTTAGCTACACTTTCTATTGACTTAATAACTTCAGGGAATTTAATGACACCAGCTGTGATGTTAAAACCGTCCTGCATTCTTGAGACTGACTACAGGCAAATGAGGGAGAAGGGATTCTGAACAATTCTTTGAACACAGATGACTCCATCAATATGTAGGTCAGGTGGCCATTAGCAGTCTTCCCTAAGGGCAGTACCTTAGGAAACTCTAGGTCTGTGTGATATTCTAGAAAACAATTATTCCAAGAACATTGGTTTTATTGAAAATTTACTATACTGATTAGTATAGTAAAAGCTTAGAAAAGTCTTGCAGAGAAGAAACCCGTTTTTAATTCCACATTTTCCAAAGGCAATACGCCACACAAAGGACAGCCAGTGGGCATGATATCCATTAAGAAACAGCCACACATTCCCAGCACAGAAAGCTGGGCTCCATGGCGCAGGCCTATAATCCCAGCACCGTGGGAGGCTGAGGTGGGAGGATGACAGGTTCCGGCACAGCCTGCGCAACTTAGCAACTTAGGGATACCCTGTCTCAACATCAAAAGTAAAAGCGCTGTTTGGGGGAGATACTGTGTGTAGTAGCCATTAGGAAAAGACGACCCTTTCCCCTATGGCTTCTTGATTGACTACCAGATATAAAAAGCGTGTCCAGTGTTAACAACTCTGTTTTTAAGTAGAAAATGATCCAATTTCTGCTTCACTGAACTCACAAGAAGTCTATGCTGATTGCTACTCTCTGATGTACTCTGTCACTTTTAGCAGAAGTCGAAACCAAAAGCCCAAAACCTGCCTCTTGATTGTCTCTTGGTTCCAACTGGGAGGCTGCCTGTCCAGATCGTGAAGATTGTGTTTAGGGGAAAGGGCTATTTAAAGGCAAAGAACACCAGCAATTGAAACTATTGGCTCAGGGGACAAAGCTCTATTTTAGGACAAAGGAACAAGCATACTCACTTACATACACGTCACATGTGAGGCTCTGATAGCCAGAATGCCAGAAGTCCCGACGGTGTCTTTGAAGAATAAGATGGAGTATCTCTTCACAATCAGCAAGGGGGAAAGGGGTCAGTGAGATGAGGCTAGGAGCTTCCTCCCAGCACCAGAGGACTATAATGGGCATTTTATACCTTCCAGAACATTCTAGAGCCCTCCCTGGTAGACTGGGCATCTTTCATGTCCTCGGTTCTCTTCTGTTCCTGACCACTGAGGCTGCAGAACATTCTCTTCAGCTTCCCTGAGGGCTCCTGTTGCAGGCCCTCATTCTTGGGGGCAATTTATAATTCTTCCTGGACCAGTTCTCTCTCTACTCTGCTGCAGACAAACCCTTCTGTAGGGCATCCTTCAAACACAGACACCGTCAGTGGTTGCCCTGCTGAATTTAGGGTGTGCCTTCAGCACTTCCCCATTTTTCACATCATAGCTTTTTATGATCTGACCCTTTGTCACTGCTTAACTCTGTGATCTTAATTCCTATGGCAGAAAACAAGTGGGTCCGACAGTCTGTTCTGTGACTTTACTCAAGCCTTCCATCTGTGGCCTCTTCTTTCTCTCTTCCTTCAACTTCTTTTCCTTGTATAAGTAAAATGTATCCAATAGTGCTTTCCTTTACAGCTCAGCCCAAGTTTCTCATCCTGCCTGGTGCATCTTTGCAAAGTTATCCCAGAAGAGGCTGACTGAAAACGCTTCTAGGAGGTGAAGCCTTCCTCCTGTGTTTGTTAGCTTACTTTTATAGGCTTTTAGCTTTTCTATCCTAATGATTCTCACTATTTTATGTTTGTTTGCTCTTTTATTAATTCTATTCTTTGGGTTTGATAGTTCATTGAATAAATGGATAGAATTGTTAAACCTTTACTAATGATGATGTTAAAATAAGGATAATAGGATTGAATTCCTAAGTTAAAAGATTAGATGTATTATTTTAACTTAGGACAATAAATGTGAAAACTTACATGACAAAAAATCTTAAACACAGCAAATGGATGCAAGGAAAAATAGAAAACATAAATATATGAACTCATAAATTATTTGTATGCGGGTATCTGTTGTTTCTGAGCATGCTGGAAGCTCCCTGGTAACTTTCAGCTTAGTTATGCACTGATAATATAAATATCAATGTTGCCTGGTTGCAGGTTATCATCAGACCCTCTTCCACATCCTGGTGAGAATGGGAGGAATGAAGACAGATGGTCACAGACACACTCTACTGCCCAGGGTCTTCCTCTAGCCATACCACCCCGGCTGAGAGCCTCTTTGTATTTTGTGCAATCCCAAACTGAGTTCCTTAGCCTTTCCTTTTCCTTTCCCCATCAAGAAGCCCATGTGGCAGCTGTGAGTCTTAATTCTTGGACTCCAAAATGGACTGTATGTACAGGGACTGTCTTTGTTGCCCACAGAGTGGAGTTGAGTTGACAGCGACCAGATGGTCTGGCTTAGATTCCATGGAAGCGTGAGTCATTTTTTGCTCTGGCACATTTGAAGGCATAGGGAGGGGCAAACACTGAAGGAATGAATTCAGAAGGAAAAGACAGATATTTTACCTGCTCTGACTCCTGAGGATCCCCCTCCATAGGATGTCTGCTTGAGGATTCCTTTGGGAAGGCAGCCATAGTGGTCACTGGTGGTGAGCAGCCTGGCTGGAAAGGCCGTGACGTCTTTGCTCCTGGGAACTCAGCCTTAGGCCTATATCTCACTGCTAGATGAGCTCTGTCTTCCTTTCTGTTCTATTTTATTGCCTGATTACCCTACTTTTATAGTTTGTAGATTATATTCTTTTAGTATTCACTTTGCTCTCTTGTTTCTTGTATTTTAATTGTGCTTAGCTGACTTACAACTTAATGACTCTCTTTTATCTTACTTTTATCCGTGGCTTATATTTTATATAGTTCTCTCATCATCTCCAACTTTTATTTTGAGCTTTATTTTTATCTTGCTCATTTTTATTTTAGCCTTGTTATTTGCCTTTTATGCTGTTCTAAATGATTTTTTGCCTTGATTCATCTTTTTGTTGATAGCATACTTACTTTATTGTCTTTTATGCTCTTTAATTACAAAACACAAAGTTTGAAGCAGAGTCATCAGGGAACCAGTTGTGAGGGTCGTCCGGAGTCTGAGAAACATCTTTAGTAACAGAAAGAGCAAGCTACTCATGCAAACGCCATAGGCTGATTGGATGGATACAGACAAATATTTAAAAGATGAGGTATGATGAGGATATGCAGTTTCATTAGAAATGAAAAAACGTCATCTGCAATGTGATCTCCATTTGTCCATCACTCAAGGGCCCCTTCTGCTTTTGTCCTCCGAGTGCTTTCTCCAAACAGTCAAGGGCTGCTTTCCCATGGCCTACTCTAACCCAGTAAGTTCATCGGTATGTCTTGCAGCCCAGAACCCACTGCCAGCTGTCTGAGGTCATCACTGTTAGTTAGTTCCAAATGCCAGGGAGAGAAGATCTGATTGAGCAGCTCAACCTGTTCAGTTTTCGACTTTTAGCCCTCTTTCCACATTCATCAGCTGTAGCTAGTGGGATGGGCAACAAGTGGTATGCAAGAATTTTCCTTCTAGGCTGTGGAAGACAGGTTTCTAATCAAGACTAGTGACAGACAGGTCTGGGAGGGATGCTGGGCAAGCACTTCCTTCCAGATGATTCTACAATAGCATCACAACCTCTTCCCAAAACTCCCTCCTTTCTGTACCATCTCTCTATTCCTTTTCATTTTAAAAATGTGTAGCTAAGTGATCCAGTAGACAACTATCCAAAATTCTAAGTTCTCCTCCTATAGGGAAAAACCCTACTTGGATTTTGTTGCGAAGTGCTAGAACAAGCTGTTGTTCCCAACGAGTTGTATAAACTCCCTGTGAGGAACCCCGTACTAAGTTTAGGGTCTAGTTTGACTGTCAGTCACATCTGGCAAATTTTCTAATAGTGTGCAGTGTCTAGGTTTAATTGAAATAGGTCACCATGTGATCTATAGCATTCTCATAAGATTCCTTGGATGGAAGCCTAGTTAAAGAACCATGGGCTGGTTTGTATCATACTTTTTCAGTTTGTGTTGGTGATATCTTGAGGCAGGCAGGAGCCATGTTCCTATATTCTGGAGTTACTGAAAGGGGGCTGAATTGATTAGGGTTTTTGGACAGAAATAATAGAAATTATATATAAATAAAATGAAATTTTTTTGGAGAGCTTACAAGTCTGAGGAGAGAGAGTCCAAAATGCCCGTGTGCACATGCAAGAGTTGGAAGATTCAGTGGCTCTTCAGATGTGAGATAGAAGAATACCAGTCCAAGGCTACAGAACAGCCAGGGCAAGTCTGTGCTGTGAGCCTTAGTCCAAAGGCAACGGTGAAGACCTGGAGACTGGAGCAAACCTATGATGGAGATGAGCAATGTGAAGACAGGAGCAGGCCAGTGTGTGAAGATGGTGATGAAGATCAGAGCTCTCCCAGGACAGTCTGTTGTTTGGGCCACCCTCATTCAGGGTGGGCATTTTTCTCTCATCTGCTGGCCCAGAAGACTGTCACTCACATCTATCTGAAAGCTCTTCACTAATCCCATCAAATTGATATAATTCCTCCAATGGTCACAATCCAATCCTTGTCAACTCTTGAGATCCAGACACGTGTCCTTAAACTATACTTAATCTTCAAATACAATAGCCAAATTCCTAATTACACCTAATGTAATAAATTACACTGCATACAAATGAAATGCAATAAATTCATTCCCAGAATAGAAAACAGAACTCCTCTTTGGAAGATGTTTACTCTCCTGACATTCGATTACTTAAAATAATGAAACTTTAGCAAATTCTAATATTAAGGCAATTAATATTATATATACATGTACAAGCATAATGGCAGCATAGGAAACAAATTTTAATTATAATCCTCATTTATATAACTAATCACATACTCATAGCTAGTATTTATAACTACCTCCTCCTATATTTTCTTAGCCTTCAGCAAACACTTCAACAGGTCTTGGTTCTCTTACTGGCAGGGTCACTCATACTTTGTTTCCTGAAGGTTCTGGGCCATTTGTCATCTTGTCTGGATTGAGTTGTTGTAGTTTTCTAATGACTTAAGTAAGGGTGCATGGTAATACTAGTAGATACCCTAAAAGGTCTCCTGAATTCCAAACATACTCCTCTTACCTCCATTATGGAGTAGTAGTTCAATATCCCCTTAGTAGCCTGTATCATTTAGTCCTGCCAATACTGTAACTCCCTGTTTATCTTGTTGGCTCAATGCACACGGAGACCCAAATAATGGGAAGAAGACTTACATTCCAATCAAATGGAATTGTTGTTGTGTCTCCTGGTACAAGCCTTTCCCCTTCTAGGCCAGCGGAGCATGAAGTTGCAAGAACAGGAAGCAGAAATGTTGCTAGTGGGACAATAAGAGTGACGATGAGTGTGGTACCATCCCTACCTTCACCCCTTGATTTTTGAACCCATGAACCCTGGATATGGAAGAAACAGTACCATAAATTGATTGATGATTCCATGCATCTACCACCTTTTGAAACCTAATCAATCCTGCAAGACATTACCGCCTAGCTGGCACTGCAATTGCATCTTCAAAAGGCCATTTCACTGGTCTGTCAATCTAGCTGGCTTGGGATGGTGGGAAATATGATAAGACCAGGGAATTCCGTGAGCATGAGCCACTGCCACACTTCATTGCCCGTGAAGTGTATTCCTTGATCAGAAGTGATGCTGTGAGGAATACCATGATGATGAATGAGACATTCTGTAAGTCCATAAATGGTAGTTCTGGCAGATGCTTTATGTGCAAGGAAAGCAAATCAATAACTGGGATACATATCTATTCCCTTAAGGACAAAACTTTCCATGATGGAAGTGGTCTGATATAATCAACTTGCCAACAGGTTTCAGGCTAATAACCCCAATGAATGGTGCTGTATCTGGGACTAGAGATGGTCTCAACAGCTGGCAGAGTAGGCATTCAGCAATGACTGTAGCCAGGTCAGCTTTGGTGAGTGGAAGTCCGTGTTACTGAGATCACGTATTACCTCCATCCCTGCCACTATGACCACATTGTTCATTGTTCATCAATGACAAGATTGGCTGAGGGAAGAGGTTGGCAGCTCCACAGAAGGGGTCATCCTTTCCACTGTTTATTAAAGTCTGTTGAGGTTAAATTTTGGTGAACATTAATATGTGACACAAATATCATTGCATCCTTTACCCATATGGAGATGTCTATCCACATACCTTGTCCCCAAATGTCTTTTTCACCAATCTCCTAGTTGTGTTTCTTCTATGTCCCAGCCCAGCCAGCCAGACTGTAGCCCATGAATTAGTATATAGTTGTACATCTAGCCATTTTTTTCTTCAAACAAAATGTACAGCCAGATGTACTGCCCAAATTTCTGCCCACTGTGAAGATTTTCCTTTACCACTGTCCTTTCAGGATGTCCCAGAGAGAAGATACAGCACTGCAGCAGTCCACGTCTGCATGGTGCCTTTATAACATGCAAAATGACATGTAAACCAGACCATATTCTTCTCTTGCTCTGTCAGCTAATTGTAGCATACATCCCATGAAGCTGTAGGTGCATGCTAGAGGACATATGGCTGTATAGTAGGAGTAGGGACCAGGATATTTGGGCTACCTCTTCATTTAAGTTATTTGTTCCTTCTGGACCAGCTAGGGCCTGATCATACGTATGCCATTTCCCTTTGATGATGGACTGTTCTTGCACACATCTAACTTCATAACTTGGAGGATCAGATAGCACTCAGTTCACAATGGGCAGCTCAGACCACATGATAACCTGATATCCCATAGTCAGGCATTCAGTTTCCACTAAGGCCCAGTAGCAGGCCGGGAACTGTTTATCAGGGGAAAAGTAGTTATCTGCAGATGGTGGCAGGATCTCTCTCCAAAACCCTAAGGGTCTCCACCATGATTCACTTGTGGGGGCCTGAAAGAGGTTCCAAATAGCATCCCTCTCTGCTGCTGACACTTCAAGTACCATTGGATCTGCTGGATCATACGGCCCAAGGATCAGAGAACCTGTTGCAGAGCCTTCTCTTGTTCTAGGCTCCATCAAAGTAGGAGTTTCTCCAATCACTCAGTAAATTGTCCAGAGTAAAACACCCAAATGAGGAATATATTGCCTCCAAAATCCAAATAGGTACACTAGTCATTGCGCCTCTTTCTTGGATGTAGGAAGGACCAGATGCAATAATTTATTTTCACCTTAGAAGAAGTATCTCTGAATACCCCACACCATTGTACTCTTAAAAAATTTCACTGAGGTGGAGGGCCATTGAATCTTAGTACAATTTATTTCCTAGCTTCTGACAGGAAAATCCTTCATCAACAAATTTAGACTAGTTGCCACCTCTTCCTCGCTTAGTCCAACAACATTAATGTAGTAGAGTTGTGCTATACGCTGTGGAAGAGCAAAACAGCCCAGAGTCAGCTGTGATATAAGGCTGGAGAACTGATCTACCTCCGAGAAAGTAAAGGTATCCTGCTGACCTTGGAAGCTGAAAACAAATTGCTGCTGGCAGTCCTTATGTGTGAGTATAGAGAAAAAAGTGTTAGCCAAATCAATAGCTGCATACCAGGTACCAGGAGATGTGTTAATCTGTTCAAGCAAGGAAACTACATCTGGGATAGCAGCTGCAACTGGAGTTACCACTTGATTAAGTTTATGATAATCCATCCTTCAAGATCCATCTGTCTTCTGCACTAGCCAAATAGGAAAGTTGAATGGGGAAATGGTGGAAAGCACCACGCCTGCATCCTTCAAGTCTTTGATAGTGGAACTAATCATATTGTTTCTATTTTCCTGGGTAGAGACAACTTCAATGGCTTGCATTTGGCCTTTCCCATCATAATAGCCATCAAACCACAGGTTAGAGAACAAGTATGGGGATTCTGCAAAGCACTAGTATCCCAAATATGCATTCTGGATCTGGTGAAATGACTACAGGATGAATGAATTCAGGGACCTACAGGACCCACTCTAAATTAGACATTGACTAATACTCCATTGATCACCTGACATCCATAGGCCCCTACTTTAACTGAAGGCGCCTGATGATGTTTTGAATTTTCTGGAATCAGTGTTAGTTTAGTATCTAGTTGTCTCCAAAATGTCTGATTATTCTCCTTTTTCCAGTATATAGCATGGGTCCCTTTGGGAAAGCTTTGGAGAAATATTGACCATATACTTCTCTGGTAGTGCACCAGGGTCCTCTTTCAAGAGGAACTGGCCTTCCCTTCATTGTAGGGGTACTGGGTCTGTAAACTGGCTCAAGTCTGGGAATTGTTTGACAGAGTGTGATTCCCTGTAGCTACTATTAGAAGCACATTTTTGTTTAGGCATCCTAGAAGTATGTGTGTATTTGTGTGTGTGTGTGTGTGTGTGTGTGTGTGTGTGTGTGTGTGTGTGTGTGTATCAAATAAGAATTTAGTAGGCTTCCCATCTATTTCACTTCTGGATACACCATGACTAATTAGCCAATACTACAGACACACACACATCAAACCATTCTAATCTCTACTTTGCTCTGCTGCACGTTATGATAAGTGCACCCACCTTTTCTTTGGTGGTTAAGTGCTGCCACTTGGCCTCTGAAACTCTAAGAACCAATCATACATACCCATAGCATTTAATTTTCCCAGTTGGTAACTGCCATCCCTACTGTAAGTTCTGGCATATGAGAAGGCACTTCAAAGATTCTGGTGCTACCTTCACTAATGTTTTTCTTAAGGGCATAGTAAGGGTGCTATGGTTTGGATCTTGAATGTGCCCCCAAAGCCTCATATACCTGAATGTTGTGGGGTACCTGTGGAACTATGTTCTATTAAGAGGCAGAGCCTGATCAGAAGGGGTAGAACACAGAGGCCTGACCCAGAAGGGACAGATTACCTAAACAGGATCTGGAAAGTTATAGGCTACCTCTGCCCTTCCTCCCTTGCTTAGCTTGTTATCTGCCATGCCATGAAAAGCTTTCCTCCAGCTCACCTCCACCATGTGCTTCTGCCATTGCCAGCCACCCATGAATAGACTAAGACATTATGAAACTGTGAGGTAAAATATAACTTTTTCTCCATTAAGATCTCAGGCATTCTGTCCCAGCAACAAGAAAGTAAGCAAGACAAAGGGGTACTTGTTCAGGAACCTCCCTCCCAGCATGAAGGAGTCAGTTTTATCTGGCAAATCCACTCCAGCATTCCCGTTTCCCTGAGCCTTTGAATATATACCTCAATAGTAAACCAAGGAATATGAGGCATCTCCAGATCACCCCAATGGGTTTTTGACCTGTGTTCCTGACAACAACCAACCAAACTATCAATGCCTTTAACTTCACAAACTACAACATTTAAATCCAGAATCTCTGTTTAATGGGCCTATGTCCAGAAACTTAGGTACATAGACGGAGAAGCCAACACTCAGCGGTGGGGATGCCTTTGCTGCCGAGGGTGGGGAAATCTCTTTGGTAAAATAGTCTTCAGGATTTACAAGTTCCTCAACCTCTCCCTATTCCTCCCACAAATCCTCATCCCAATTAACAGAATTCCATTCTTTTCCAGTCAACACCCTTACTTTAACTGCAGATAAGCTTTGAGGTTGAGGATTGACCTGGTGCTATAGTTTAGTTGATCTTTTATGAGGACTTGAGCTTGACTTCCTGCAATTACAGCCCCGTGTATAGCAAAGGAGAGAAGATTCTCCTCTAGAACATACTTAAAAACTCTCAAATTGTTTTTGTGTGTCTGGACATAAGAATTTGAATTCTTGACCTCTTTGTTCTCTTTTATTACACTGTCAATACACTGAGAAAAATTCAAATTTTTGATGCATTTCTTTCTTTTACTATTTTGTCCAAAGACGCTAAGAATAACCAGCCAGCATCATTGTATTTTTGACTTTTCCAAGTATACTCAAATGTATTGTTTATAGAATCACCACATGCCTCGTATCTTTTTTTCCCATTTTATTGATATGTGTAAATGCAATACATAATATTTACATTGATCTTGAGTAGATGCCTCATATCTTACAGGTGGAGAATTAGGGTAAGCAAAGGGAGAGAATGAAGCAATTTTAGGTCTCATAAAGCTAGAGAGCTGACTTCAGGAACAACTAAAAGCTTTAGATAAATTTACAGTTATAATTCTGTCTCTTGAGAACCACGCAGGTACCAAAATCTGGATTGGTTAGGGTTTTTAGAAATAGAAATTATACACAAATACAAGGGACTTTATTTTGAGAGCTTAAAAGCCTGAGGAGGGCAAGTTCCAAAATGGCTGCATGCCCATGTGGGAGCTGAAGTGTCCCATGGCTTCTCACACATGAGATGGAAGAGCACCAGTCTGAGACTGCTGGACAGCTGGACAACTGATGCAAGTCTGTGTTGTGGATCTTTGTCCAAAAGGCGATGGCAAAGTCCTGAAGATGAGAGCAAATTTGCGATGGAAGTCGACAATATGAGGACAGAAGTGAGTCAATGTCTGGAGATGATGGCAAAAACTGGAGGTCTCCCAGAAGAAGCTGTAACAACCTTCCTTAGTCCTTCCTTTTTATTTAGCACAAGCTGCCAATGTATTGTTTGGGCCACCCGCACCCAGGGTGGGAGTTTTCTCACCTGCTGGCCCCCAAGTTAATCATCAAACACACCTGAGAGTTTTGCCCTGGGCATTTCCTAATCACATCAAGTTAACATAATCCATCCAGTGGTCATAGGACATCTCCCTGCTTTGTGCGGAGTATGCCTTCTTCATTCTCTGGGGGGCAGATTAATGTAAGAATTGGCTAGAGGTTAAATTTCCAGGTATTGTCTTGTTGCTGAGGCAGAATACCCAACATCCACAACTTAAGTAAGGGAAAGTTTGTTTTAGCTTACAGTTTCAGAGGTTTCAGTCTGTCCATGGAAGGCTGGCAATGGCAAAAGCAGGCAGGGTCCTAGAGGGGGAATTAGCTGCTAATGGCACACCAGACCAGAGGGGAAGCCAAAGGAGGGAGGGTGGGGGGTGGGTGGGGGGAGGGGAGGGGAGCGGCCATGGAGGAGGTGGGCTCTGCCAAACAGGGAGGGGGCCAGCTGTCACCGCTGGTGTTGCCTGATGTTCGGGTTCAGGAACTCTTGATGTGATTAGGAATAACCAATCGGAGTTCACACCGGAGACCTAAAGCAAGGAGTTCATTGAGAAAGTAAAGCTCTCAAGGAGAGATTGAGAGGGCGTCTCAAGTGAGGGTCCCGAGAGAATGAGAGAATGAAGGACCCGAGCCCCTTACAAAGCTTTGGCTCAGGTGGTTTCAAGCAGTCTCCTGGGGTGAGGGTCCTAGAACAGTGTAAGCCCACGAATTACCTCAGGGCATCTAGAAAAAACTGGTAGGGGAGGATAAGCAGCCTTAGCTACTTCTCCTCTGTTGTTCCCAGAGGGGCTGGGGCCCAGACTGGGACCATGACTCCACCTTGATTCCACTTCTGCTCCTATGGCCTCTCTGTCTTAGTCCTACCTGTCTGTCCTAACCTATTCTCCTATCTAACATGGCCAAGAGAGACACTATTGGATGCAGGAGCAAATGTTAAGGAAGGACCTGGGTGCCAGCAGCCCTGCAGGAAATTATGGGGGAGGGGCTGGTGCACGCCCCTGCCCCCACCTGCCTCTGTGCTGGGCCCAGTGCTCCTCCCCTTTCAACTAGGCCCCACCTCTGCACAGTACACGGTACCATAGCTGTTCCACAACATCCAAACTCATGAGGCTTTTAGGGGACACTCCAGGTTCAAACCTCGTGTGTGTGTGTGTGTGTGTGTGTGTGTGTGTGTGTGTGTGTGTGTGTGTGATCTACCCATATCCAATGGTACTTACTCTGCATGGCATTTTAAATACTCAATAAATATCTGATGAATGACTGCAAAGTCGTTTGACCTTAATGGAGAAAGAGATGTAGCACCTGCACATTTTTGTGATGTCCTAACACTACATAAGGTTACTTTGTATGAGATCAGAGTCTGCGAACTTTCTGAATTAGTGAAGCTCTTCTAAATACTTAGAGAGCTCTGCTGGTACTAGGAAAGGTAGAACCCAAAGTGCAGTGACCTTATCTGTTTATCTGTTTATTTTCTGGAGATCTGAGACATAGGCTTTTTCTCACTGTTTCTAGGAACCTATTGCCCACCTCAGCGTGACTGTGAGAAACACAGCAGAGATGCAGCACAGATTCCATAGGAAGGACTTAACCTGTAGCCTGGTTCCCAGGTGTACGTGCATGGGAACGAAACAATTGAATCACTCCCCATATAGCCTTGGCTGAGTCGCATAGCCTTTCTGAGCTCCAGTTCATTTTTCCCTAAAATAAAATTTAAGAAAACTACCTTTCTGCATTGTACCAGAATTATGTGTGCTGACATGTACTTGATGTACGGTAGATGCTCAGCTATACATGACTTTACCCTTCCCTCTCAGCTGTCTTTCCTTTCTTCGCAATCAGTGTGACTTAACTCATAGCTCCAGCCTGCCTGCCGCTCTCTGAAACATGCTTGAGGGCTGAAGTCTTCAGCTGTTGTTGGCTGTTAGCATTGGCTTAGCAGCTGGGCCTCCTCTGATAGCATATTCTGCTCTGTTCTGAGTCTGCTGTCTGGCAGGAGAGGTGCTAATTAAAAATCCCTGACATACCCCCATGTCCTAGGGAACAAGAGGCAGAGACAGTTAGTCCCTTTCCCCTTGAGCTCCTGCTGGGTGGTTGCCAGTAGAAGCAGAGACCATCTTGCTTAGCAGGTGGCCCCTTTTGTCTCTCTGCTGACAGCCTCCAGTACCACCAGCAGGATCACAAAGGAGGACGCAATCCCTGGGCCATACTGAACAGAACATACTCCTAGAGTGGAGAGTGTCCTGGGAGAGTGATCCCCTGCGTGGTCACACTCAAGGTGGAGGTTGCCTCTAGAACAGGAGGGCACTGTGACTCGTCAGAGCAGCTCATTGACTGCATTCCCTGGAAAAGTTATCACGCCAGGGTCCTTACTGAGGATCCACTGGCCTCCGCTCCAGAAATGGGAAATTTGCTGCATTTCCTGGGAGATCGACATCCGGGTAGTAGAGTGTCAGGCAATTTGTCCTTCTTTTGGGAAGGCAGAAATGGGAGTCTGTATTTTTAAGTAAAATAGTGAAAGAGAATAAATTTTAAAATGTTTATGTCTAGTATACTAACTTTTAGGAAGTCAGCATCAGTTTGTCAATGACAGTTTAAAAATATAAGAAACAGTTTATCTCAGTGCTGTTTATAAAGTTGGAAACAATCTACATTTCAACCTTTTTAGATACAAGTTAAATAAATTTGCCATATCTATATAATAGAATATTGTGAAGCCATAAAATAATGCAAGGAATCATTTATAAACTAGGGAAATGCTTTTATAATAAGAAATGAAGATGCATGATATAGAATTATACATAAGGCATAATACTCATGTTTTTTTTTAAAAAAAAGTTTTAGTTAAAGAAGATTAGCAGTAAATATGTCCAAAAGTTGCTGTTGATCACCTCCCACAAGTAGCACTATCATCCTGTTTTGCCTTTTATATATTTCTAAATTTTATCTACTGGGTGTAAAGATGAAAACTAAAAATAAAACAAAGATATTGGTATAGATGATGCTTAGCCCAAAGAAACAGAAATTCTTGGAAAGCACTACCAAGGGAAGTTCGTTGGTATATGAACAATCTTGTACCATCTTATGCCTTTTGAATGAGCCCAACCAGACTGACCACTCAGCATTTTTCATAATACTGGACTTTGAAAATAGCCAGAAATGATGGTGAGGGACATATGGAAATGTGTGTCGGTCACATCAGGTGTCCATGCCATAATCTGCCTGTGGGGCCGCATTGGAAGGGAAGGCAGAGCCCCTACTGTTTTCTGAGAAAAGCAAATAATGGATTCCTGTGTGATCCAGGACTGTCCAACCAGGTGTAAATTGGAATGCTTATCAGAGTGGCCTCTTCAAGGGACAGCACACAACAATGAAACAGTAACAAGATTTTTGTAGCTCTTTATTGAAGTACTTGAAAACTTCCTTTATAAAATTTTGTAATGTCTCTGAGTTTGGAAGCACTGACAATGATTATTGTAATTTTCGCTTGAGAAAATTCGGCCTGAAACCTATTTAAACACCTTCGCTAAACTCAGTAGAGCCTCTCCTGCTAACCCTAGTTCCCACAGTCACCCTCTTCCTCATCCAACTGCCTGGGTCTCTGTGGCCAGCTCGGATGCATATGATTCCTCACTCATTCAACAGCGTGATCTGAGCTTTACTGTTGGCAGAAGCCATCTCCCCTTACAGAGAAACAGTGGCACAGCAGAAACCCTAGCTCACTATCCACGCCTGGACGATGCCTTCCTTTTAGAGTCCTCTCTATCTTTTCTTCCCTCATGTTTCCTGTATTAGGCCAAAGTATACCTGAAGGAAAGCTGGGGGAAAAAGTATGATCATGGGTTTAGCAGCTCAGAAATTAGATTGCTGAAGACTGGGTGGCTTAGTAAAACAAAAAATTATTCTCTCATAGTTCTGGAGGCTTAAAGTCTAAAATTGAGGTATCAATATGGTCAGGCTTCCTCTGATGGCTCCAGGGGAAGACTTTTTCTTGTCTGTTCTAATTCCTGTGATAGCTTGCTTCCTGGGTGCTGTGCGGCTTTAGAGGTGCCAATCCATTCACATGGCCACTCTATTCCTGGGTGCCTGAACATCCTCTTCCTTCCTGGCCTGTCTCCCAGAGCCCACCTCCCCTTCTTATAGGGATACAAGTCAGACCAAATTATAGCCCACCTGTATTAGTTCAGGTTCTTTCAAAAGGCAGATTTTACAGAAATTATAACAAAAAGGATCTATTTGGAAGGCTTAGAGATAGTCCAAGATGGTGACCTGCATGTGTGAGAGCTGGAGTGTCTGATGGCTGCTCAGCCACAAAGTAGGACACCCGTCCAGGACTGCAGGACAGCCAGTGAGAGTCTGCTGCAGATCTGTGTTGTTTGAAGAACAATGGCGAAGACTGGAGACTGAAGATCCTGAAGATTGGTGATTGAAGATCGGTGATAGGTAGCCAAGTCGAGACTGCAGCGAATCGGTGATACAGGTCGGTGGTGTGTAGCAAGTCGTCACCCGTAGACAATTGTGAAGGTGAGAGCTTTCCCAGAGCAGAAGCTGTGACAGTCTATCTTCTTCCTTCCTTTTATACAGTTTGAGTTCCCAGTTGGCCTCCCACAGATGGGTGGGGTGCTCTTTCCTCATTCACCGGGCCTACAAATCAATTACACTCTAATCCAGGCTGGTTCTCGATTCCAGTATAGGTCTGTTTACCAAACCCTAATCCAGGCGTGGTTCCTGATTGCTTCAAATTGACATACTGTCTCCACCTCCAATGGTCACACCACGCTAATGGCATTAGTTTATTGTGGTAACCTCTGTAAAGTCCCTGTTAAGATCACATTTGAAAGTTAGGATTCTGACAAGCACATCCTTTTGTGTGTTACATAATTCAAACCATAGAAGTCCCCCAGGCTGACTCCCCTGATTTCACAGGCTCAGAAACCACACAACCATCTTCACCTCAGCTACCTTATACTCCACAGATTGGGAGTAAAAACAGCTTGTAATTTTGGGGGTCACCACGAGGTCTAAAGGAAGTAATACATAAAAGTGCTCATGTCCTTATACTAGGCTCATTCTAAGTGTGGCTTCTCACTGTTCCATTTATTGGCCACACTGTTACTCCACACTCGGGTTTCTGGCCTGACAGTCACAGTAACACTGCAGCCCTCACTCCACAGAACAGAGAATTGAGCATCCCACACAAACAGAGGCCTCTGAGGCTGACACCTAGGTATCTCTAGAAGAGCACAGTGCAGACATAAGCTAGTCATGTAGTGATGGTTGCTTAACTCACAGATTAGGACTTGTTGACATTTTAAAACCTCACAAAGGTCATGCTTACGAAGGTGCTTGCCAAATAGAAGAAAGCAAGGGTTCTGCAAAGAGTATATCCAGAGTTCAGACTAGAAAAGAAAGCCTTGAAATAAAAACCATGATATGTCCAAACCTACCACTATAATTCTTTGCCACTGATCCCTCTCTCCTGTGTTCAGATCTCCTTCCTTTTCTACTTTCACCTTCCTGCTTCAGGGACTTTTCATTAGCTATGTTTTTTTTTTCTTCCCAAAGTGCACTCTGTAGGTGCCCTCTACTCTTACAGCCTCCAATTTGTCTGAGTAATTTTTCATCCTTCATCTCTCTAGTATCCCCTCCTTTGGTTATATTTCTTGTTACTCCTTTCCAGCATTTAGCACAATTTGAAAATACATCTTCAATCTCAAACATAATGTATTACCTTGATATGTGTCATTTCTACCCAGGCAGGTCCCAGGAAGCCAGGCTATTTCATTTTCATCTCCATGGGCTCCTCCACAGCCAACTCAGTTCCTGCACAGAACAGGTGCTAGGGCCATTCTCTGAGTATCTCATGGATGGAAATAGTCTCTATGTCTCTGGATGTGTGGGCCCAAGATACCAAGAGAGGCTGATCACTCAGAGACAGTGAATGATGCATAGGCTGCACTTGCAATTGATTCTTATTTAAATCAATGGGCTTTGTCATTAAAATGAATTCATTTTCATGGACATTGACAAACATCCCTGTAGCCAGTGCCAACTTTTACATGTGTGAGCTGTGCTCTAACCTATTTCTTTTGGAGTTCGGGTTAATGGGCTAAGTGCCTGGGTCCATTAGGGTTGCTACAGCAAAACGCCATTAACTGGGATGCTTATAAACAATACACATTTACTTGTGACACATCTAGAAGCTGAAAAGGCAAAGATAAGGGTGCCAGCATGGCCAGGTTCTGGTGAGGACTATCTTCTGGGCTATAGACTGCTGACTCTTTGCTGTGTCTTATGGAGTGGAATTGATAAACAAAAGCTCTTAAGGCTGCTATATAAGCTATTAAGCCTGCCTTCATGACCTAAGCACTTCCCAAAGGCCCTACTGCCTCATACGATCACACTGAGGACTAGGCTTGCACATGGGAATTTGAGGAAGTACACAAACCTTCCAAAGATGTCAGTAACCTTGTCATGACTGCTTTCCTTGATAAGATGAAGTCAAAGTGGAAGTACCAGAAGCTGCTATTCTTTGCATAAATTTCAAGCATTCAAACATATTTCACGTATGCTGTGGGGGACTAATGAGATGACGCTATGCCTTAAAGAGAGAAACGAAGAAAATCTTTCAGAGTTTAAGAAGTTATCTTCTTTTCCCCCCATTTTATTGATATGTATAAGTGAAAATTTTAAGGTTTACAATGAAGTTTAGCATTTTGTGCACCTATGTATCTTGTCAAGGTGACAAGTACTTTCCCACTTTCTTTCCTTTTGCCCCTCCCCCTCCCCACCCCTCCCTCCCTCCCCGCCCTACCCCACTGTTTCACTTTGTTTTTCGTGTTAAGTTCCATGAGATAGTTGTGATCTGGGTCTCTTCTTGTGATGATCAAGTGAACAGGAAATGGATTCTTCATCTCAGGGTTGCTGTGTGTGTTCAGCCCCTCTTCCTAAGGAGATGTCATCCGGAAGGACAGGAATGGAATTATATTTCTTTTGCCTCGTCTGCAGTGCCGGGTATATAAGAGATGCTCACTAATTATTCCTAATATCTTATGCATGAGGGCAGTTTGCTGTGTGAACAAAGCCAAAAGATAATAAGTGAGTGAATTCTAAGCTTATCATGGAAATTCTGGACCTAATATTATTTGCCAAGAAGAAGCAGGATGAAAAACTACTGCTGATACATTTGTGCAGAAACGTTCAATGCAGACTCCTAATCGATAAAAATATCGGTGATTCTGAGGAGCTACAAAAATGGCTCCATCAATTTTATTTTTCTGGGATATGCAGAATTTTGGATCTCACTAAGGGATGTGACCTTCTCTGCTGGAGGCCAGGGAATTTAATCTTCTTGGATTTTCAGATCCCTCCTACGTGGGGGAAATGAGGAATTCTATTTCTCTTCCCATTTCTAAGCAGCTTAAAAAGTGATCCACTTGCTTAGATATTTTGCGTGGAAAATAAGTAGCAGCTTAAAAGTATTTACTCTATAGTGAGATGGATCATGAGGATGTAATTTATCCAGCTTTGGTCCAGGAGGAAACGAAGCATCCTATTAGCATTGCTGGTCCTTGAGAATCACAAAAGGCAAATTAGAGCTAGAGCAAAGCACCTGTAATACCAATACCTGTGTGCAGCAGTGGAAAATGTCAAAGCAGAGTTTGTCTCTGCTGGAAATGGGTTACATTTAGAAGGCATTAGCTCTTGACACCTAGGGCGCGGGTAGTTTGCAGTTCTTTCAAGTTATTTACTGTAAAGTTGGAAGCAGCCAACCTTTTCCATTTGCATTGACTTTCTGTTGCCAGGGAAAGCAACAAAGGTACACCAAAAGGAAATGAGAGAGTTGTTGGGAGTCCGTCTGCTAAAAGGCCAGCATGCTGGGGTGCATGCCCCTGTGCCGGGAATGCCTGCCTGGCGATTGTGGCTCTCTCAGCCCGGGCAGCATGCTTACCAGCCCTCCCCCTTTCAGTCTTGCTCCAGCTGATTTGGGGGGAAAATAATTGTTTTATTTTACTCTAGAATGAGAAAATGAAGCAGCTGAATCTGGGAGTTACGAGTCTTAATTATCCTCCTTGGCCTTTTTCCATAGGAACCTAAAATTGATTTTCAAATTTCTCTTCGTTTGATTTAACATTTTAATCTGCATGCCTTCTGTGGGGACTGTGCAGGCAGTATTGATGACAACAGCATGAGGAATTAGCTAGCTACCTTAAAGGTGCTTGTGATAAGTCAAACATCCTGGCTTTGATGGGAGGTGCCCAGAGGTCACCTGGCCCTTGTGTAATGAAGGCAGCTCATCTCCCACTCACCTGGATGGGGATGAAAGTGGGAGTCACACTGAACAGGCAGAAGGCCTCTGAACTTTTGCTTTAAACTATGAAACTACCCCCTGAGATGCTGACTTACTAGCTCCAGGAATTGATGGAACAGTAAAAGAGTCCATATACTTCTGTAATATTGATTGGACTGCCATTTCTCTTTCTTCTGAAGCTCAAAATATGGATTTTTCCTGACAGTGGCCTTAACTTGAATTAAACATTTAAAATATGCCCATGCCCCCTTGGAGTTTCCCACCTTAACATTTGGGAAGTTTCATACAATATATGGATTATAGTGAGCTTTGCCAGGGAGTAGAAATAGGAAGTCTTGCGTATCCACAGTTATTTATCAACCTCACGGGCTCTGCTGTGAGAAGACGTGTCCTGGTGCAAAGTGAGCAGCAGAGACAAGGAAACAAGGTGGCAGATCCCAGGGTGACCTTCAGGGAGTCCTTCAGTTGCTCTGTGCCTCATCTGCCTCATCTGTAAATGGGGTGAAGCCCCACAGCAATGGGATTATTGATCAGGCAAGACACAAGCAGTCCTCTTCCTTATCTTTGGCAGTGAGTTTGGGAATGACTCAGCCAGGCATCCACCTGTATCACTAGGGTAGAAGCAGTGAGCCAGAAACCTCAAGCTCAGAGACAGTGTCACACATAAGAGGAGTCCTAATCCCAGGGTGCTCGCCAAAGATGGGTCACCACACAAGGTGCCAGAAGTAGACAGAGGCATGGCACAGGGACCGGATGGATCTTGACCTGAGGCTATTTAAAGGAGCAAGCAGAGAGAAGGCAGGAGGCAGGGTTCTAGTGATGGCCTCGTTGAGATCTTTTGGATATGGGACAGTGACCCTCCTGAGTCTCTTTGTGTCTTATAAGGTCAAAAATAGAAGGTGAGTTTCAGCTTTGGCATAGGTGCCACTACTGATGTTAGCAATCGTCATCATTTACTGTACACATTCTTCATGCCATCAAGATCATGCCAGCAAATTTTTCTTTTAATGGCACTACAGGTTGACCCTGGGCCTTTGCCCTGAGGTATATCTCCAGCCCTTTTCTCCTTCTCTAACTAAGTTGGTAGGTTTCCCAGGCTAGGCTGGAATCTTCATGCCTTAGCTTTCCAGAGGGTTGGGATTACAGAAGCCATCTAGGCAGATGCTTGCCAACATTTTGCAGTGTTTGGGCACTTTGTCTTGCTGCTTTCAAACTTTAAAATAGCCGAGTATGATAGACTTTGTCATTATTCTCATTTTACACATGAGGAGTTTGAGGCTACAAAAGGTAATATACTTCACCCAAGGTCACAGAGTTGGTAATGTTGAGCTGGTCTTTGTGACCAAGCTACTCTGATTCCAAGGACTCTGGTCTTAACCATGATGCTGGGCTCCCTCTGAATCTACTGAGCCTTAGTTTATTCAAAACGCAGCAAACATGCCATTAGCCCTGTGTTAAGCCAGGTGTTAAACCAAGCAGGACAATCAGGAAGATGACCAAATGCAGATTTTGCCTTAGGGAACTCTAGGGGTGGGGACAGATGTGTGGACACAATTGGCAATGCAGGAGGAAAGTGCGGGGAAGAACGGAAGCGGGCATAGGGCGTGGTAGAACACAAGGAGGTGGTGCCCAGCTCCAAGGACAGTAATTAAACTATGTTTTGAAGCTTACATAGTTCTGGTAGATACAAAGGAAGATTGTCTGTTATTTGAACAAGAGAAGGCAGAATTTTTCTTTTTTCAGATGGGTCCTCACTATTTTCTTCAGGCTGGCCTCAAATTACAGTCCTTCTACCTCAGCTTCCCAAGTAATTGGAATTACAGACATGTAACATTGTGCCCTGCAGGGTAGCTCATGTTTTTTGGCAACAAACAATATTTATGGCCACAATAACTACTTACTGACCTCTCAATTGGGCAACTTGCAGATCTTTCTGCTTCCCTCCAGGTTGCTATGTACAGATAAATTGCAAAAGCCTGCTTTTTATTTTTATTTTCATATTTTTTGTTTGATGTCTTAATTGCTTTATCATTACTGACACAGAATATTCAAACACCTACAACTTTAGGAAGGAAAGATTTATTTTAGATGACAGTTTCAGAAGGTTATAGTCTATTTGCCTGTGGGTGGCTAGACATGGTAAAATCGTATTAGTGGAGCTGAGGCTGAAGCCAGAGCTGGACCAGAATTGGAGGCAAAGGCAAAGATCTTCGTGGCATGCCAGAACAGAGCCAAATTGTGGGGGGAGGGCAGGACTAGCACACACCCCTCCAGGTTAAGCCTCAAGCCTTCGCCCCCACCCCCCCACCACCAGCTGGGCTTTACCTCCCACAAGTACACAGTATACATAGGTACATGAGGCTTTTGGAGAATACTCCAGACCCAAGCCACAACAATTGATTTTTCGAATTAAGAGTCTTATTCATTCATTGCCAGGTGGCTCCCTGATGGTTAGCCTTCAGCCAGAAATTCCAGAGCCAGTGTCTCTTCCCCAAGCAGTGTGGAGTTGCTAGGTAAACCTAACACATTTTCTTATAATGTTAACTCTTCTCAAGCATGAAAGAGTTATTTTGTGCTAAAAGACATTTATACAATATGTTCGTGACAAAATGCTTCGCTTTATTTAGATGTCATTGTCATGGGCTAGTTATTAGCATAGCAAAAAGCAGAAGATAGCACATAATTCGGAGATGATCTGTGACCCAGATTGCCTGTTCCTGGCTAGGAGAGCATTTGACCATATACTTTCCCTACAGAAGGGGCCAGGGTCCATCCCATGATGTACAATTGAGCAGTGCCTGTTCTTTCAGAGAGTCAGGCATCAAGATCACACTGCAGGCTTCACTCACGGTGGCTGAAGTTTTACAGTTGTGTAATGTCTTGCCTGAATTAAAGTAATGGCAGACACAACCATAAGAAACCCGCTGTAGACCATGTCACATCATAAAACCGTGATGCTGTGAAAGCAGAGCAGCAAGGAATCTCGGTGATGTGAAGGCAGCTAAGTAAGTATCTGCTGGGTTTTTAGTTAACTGCCTCTAAATAATGGAAATGGGCAAATCAGGCTCACTTTTAGTCACAAAATACGACTGTGATTTGAATGTCTCTATTGACGGATAGCACGATGCCTTTGATGGAGAGGTGTAAACCAGGCAGCGTGTCCCTCTCGCACCCCCTGGAAACTGTGCACTATTTAGCCCATGTCTGCTAGCTGTGTCCTTGGTGAGCACGCACCAGAGGTTATTTTTTGCCTCTGGGCCTGTGGAAGGGAGCAATTCCTTTTAGCATCTATTAGTGTGATTTTCCCAGTTTTTCTTTATCCTTCAAATGTGATGAGTTACATTGATTGAATCTTGCATTCTTGATCATGATGTTTTTATGGTGTTGTAATAAAGCTGCCAAGATATATGGTTAAGGACTTATATTTTTGGACCTATATTCATAACAGATAGAGGTCTTTAATTTTCTTTCCTTACAGTGTCTTATGGAGAAATGGAAGCTATTTGAAGGGAATCGTGGTTATTTTAGCAATGTCTCATTCAAGGCCTCTTACCCCTGAGCATGAGCCTGTGGCATGGCAACAGACTGTCCCCCTTGCGTGCACTCAAGCTTCTGTGCCAACCTCTTGATGCAGCTGAAAGAGCCCTCTCTTCCCCACCTTAACAAAACTTCAAAGTTCCCCCTCACATGTAAACATATTCTTGCCTGATACCCCGAGTCACTAGCCCTAGGTAACCTTTACAGAGTTTTTAATCAGTTTTATCTGGAGGATTTTTTATAGTGATGCCAAGATCACTAGACCCTCCCAAAGGCACAGTGTTAGCCTTCAAATACCACCTGACTACTCATTCCTGATTCTGAGTTGGATGGACAGAAGACAACCATGACCCGACTAAAGCCCTCCCGGGTTGAGTTATCCAGGCACCTCCCTCCTGGGTAACATCAGTCAAGGTCAAACATGAAGGTCCCTGCTTTCTCCCTGGCAAGGCAGTCCTCTATTGGACTTGCCCACTGCCTCCTTGAAGCACATCAGTGCATTTTTAACTTCTTATATCCCTTGACTGTAGGCAAATTCCTTTACCATCCTGGGCACGACCCTTGTACAAGCTGTGCCTCCTAAGGGGTTTCTGTGCACAGTTTTTGTTGCCTCATATGACATTTCTATGTACAACTCTGGTATCAAGATCTGCTAGCCTGTTAAAACAAGCTAAAAAATAAAAAGAACATTCTCTTCTTCCCTGTTTTCTAAAAACAAATTATGCATGATGTATGACTAATGTTATACCCTCTTTGAAGATATGATAGAATTTACCAATGAAACGCTTTAGGAATAGAGTTTTGAAAGTGATAAAAAGTAATAAATATAATATACATACTGCACATATAACATGTAAATATATAATGTAATAATGTAAACAAGTAATAATAGAAAATTATTAATATATAAGCTATCTGGACCTAAGTTTTCAGTGTAAAGTATTATGTACTATGTGCTTACTAACCTCTCACTATGTTATGTCTATAAAATTTAAATTCTGTAATATGTGGTTTAAATACAAGAATAGTTTTGTTCCACTAACTTACTTTGGGCTGGCTCTGTTCTTCTAGCTTCTTAATTTTAGGTCATTTATCCTTTAAAACATACTTTAAAAGAAGTTTACCTCTAAGCATAGAATTAACCACATCCCACAAATTTTGGTACATGATATTTATATTATATTCAGCTCTAATTATTTTTGGATTGCCCTTTCAATTTTTCTTTGATCCATATTTTGACATGTGTATTGTTTAATTTACAAATATTTGGAGTTTCTCTAGATTGCTTCTTTTTACATGTTGATCTGTGGTTTATTTTTATTGCGGTGAGACAGTACATTCTGTGTATTTTCAGTGACTTGTTTTATGGCCCAGAATATGGTTTTTATGAACATAGCATGTGAAGTTAAAAAAATATACTTTCTGTAGTTGAATG
Source organism: Ctenodactylus gundi (assembly GCA_004027205.1). Lineage (NCBI taxonomy): Eukaryota > Metazoa > Chordata > Mammalia > Rodentia > Ctenodactylidae > Ctenodactylus > Ctenodactylus gundi. The sequence continues at coordinate 167,892 of PVKB01002520.1, forward strand.
CATTGTTCTATGCGGATCAACACAGTTGAAAATGTTATTTTTATTATCTATGACTTTAGTTTGATTTTTTTGTCTTATTCTATTTATTACTGAAAGGATTATTTTAATATTATTCTATCATGATAGTAGAGTTGCCTATTTTTCCCATTAGTTTTGTTCATTCTTACTGAAGATGTTTTGTGCATACTCATAAGAACTTATTTTATTTGCTTGTTTGAGAATTCAAGTATTGGTGCTAACTTTAGGATTGGCTTCTTGTCTTTTCCCTTAGGAAAAGGTCCTGTTTTTCTAGTTTTTTCGTATATCAAGTAAATTTGGATTGTATTCTTGACAATTTCAAGGTTATATTGAGAAAACTGGGTTGTTACATTGCTTGAAAAATTGTTGGTATTTTCTTTAAACAAATCACTAATGTGTTAAACTAGAATGCTATGTCTTTGCCTGGAGTGACACCAAATTCAGACCCCAAGTTCAGAGGGCTTGTAGTCCGCCCCTCACCTGCAGAGTTCTAAGGCCAGCCAAAGACTTGGGTGAAGTTTAAACACAAAGCTCTAGCTTCCCTTCCCCCTAGGTCTCTCCTCCCCCACCTCTCCCTCTGCCACTACAGCAACCCTGTCTACAAAGCCAGATAGCTTTGACAGGCTTCCCATCAAAGTTTTAGCCACCCTGAGCTACATAGCTGCAGCTGCCCTCAGGACAAAGGATCAAATCAGAAGAACTCATCCATTAGTCATTTTCTGCACATTTCAACTTCCCTGCAAGTTCTGTCTCAATTACTCTTCAGAGCCCATAGGTGGGTATTGTTCAGATTTATGGTGCTGGGTGAGAGGTCCCCTATGTTCAGACTCCACTTATCTACATCACACACAGAACTCTGTAAGCCCCACTGCCTATTTTTCTGTACACATGGACGGTGCATGACATTTTGTGTGAATTTGAATTTATGAAATGCATAATTATTTTATAAAGTTATTTTATCATTGAAAGAATGTTATAAATATCATTTAGAGTATTAAAATTTTCTTGATAAAAATTTACCCACTTTCAATTCTGGTAATTGAAAGTTAGAAACCATAATTTTATTGACAAAAGAGTTCCACCTTAGTTGAGTCAATAAAAAGCCACTACTCAGCACATGCATTTGGTTACAAGTGACCAATGTGTTATCTTAATATTCAATCTTACTAAAATTGTAAAATATTTGTGTGGCCTATATCAGCAATGCCATCGAAGCAACCATCAGTAGGCAATGCTAATTCAAGGCCTACCGATCAACATTTTGGAGACTGGAGTTAAATGTAGCTCTTCTGTCTGAAAAAAGTCAAATGGGTGGTTATTTCAAGAGGGAAAATTACCCTAAATATTAAGAATAATGGCAAGAAAATAAAAATTAGCATAAAAGCAGAATAACTCTACAGCTATTTCAGAATACATCCTTTCTGCTTTTCATTTATTTCTGCAGAGTAATTTGCCTTTAATGATGTATTGTATTAATTATGTAGAGCAGCACAGTTTAATAGAAATATAATTCAAGTCATACACATAATTGTATAGTTTCTAGTAGCAACATTATAAAAGTAAAGAGAAATAAATTGATATTAGTAAGATATATTTTCAACCCCAAATATCTGAATTTTATTACATCATGTTATCAAATGAAAAATAATTTACAAACATGAATTCATTATGTTCTTTACTTTAAAAGTGTTTCAGATCTCTTGTGCATGTTTTATATATATGGCACATTGATCTGAAATCTCAATTTTCACCAGAAATACTCAATCTGAATCTAGATTTCATACAATCTATAGTTGAAAAAATTGATTCACATACCCAAATGAACCTGAAAGATTTTCAAAAAATGAACTGAATGTCTGTCTTCACATTTAAATTTAAAAGAACAAAAATGAAATAAGATGTAAAATCTGGTTCCTCATTCATACGAGACACATTTTAAACATTCAAAAGCCACATGTAGCTAGTGGCCTCTGCGTTAAAGAATGCAAATACACAATATTTAACAAGTATCCTGGAAGTAAAACTCTTCCTATGCCTGCATCCTGTGCCTCCAGGAACATCTTGGAGGAGGAACACTCAAAATGAAGTAGAGAGGACAAAAGAAAAACAAAATAAAACAACAAAGTAGAGACAAGGCCTTGAGATAACTTCTGGCTAGTTCAAGATCATGTCCCTCTGTCAGACACCTTTTTAAACCTCAAAATAAATAAATAAATAAATAAATAGAATCAAGAAACAAAACACTTCAAAGGAGAAGAGTTTCCAATGATTTTACCTCTCTGTGTAATTCTGACCTGTGTTCTTCTGGTTAATTTCAGAGGCTGTAATATTCAGCCCCTATATCTTCAGAACTCACTGGCACACACTAACCTCAACTTCCTTAATTATTTGGTTCTATGCATTAACTTCTATCACTGAAATCCAACTGTAATACCCTGAAGGCAATGACAAGTAGGATTCTGGGAGCTTCTGCACGTCGTAAGATCCCTTCCTTGTAGAGGGTGGCTGCCTACAGTTTGCTTGTGAGATGACTGGACAGGAGAAAAGGGCCATTATATTATAGGGGGCTTTTTCACTCTCCAATATGATTCACGATCCATTACTTTCCTGAAACCCAGTTCCTTAGTGGAACTGGGTTGCGGGTAGTGGTGTGACTTAACTGTTGCTGCCCAAGAGCTGAGGGCAAACAAGATTACATCATTTTTTTTTCAAAAAGATTCTCTTCTTTTATTTGACAGGCCCTATTTTCCCCTTGGCAGTAGAAAAGGAATTTATCCCTATTTTGTAATTAGGTTTGAGATGATAATTTTTGAGATATGCACAGTTTAAAACACTTCTTGACAAATGCTAAAATTAGCCATTGCAAATTCAGTCGCTGCCTTATTCAGCATAGGACCTCGGCTCCCACTCCATCTTGCCCTCAGCAATACTTGCTGGACCTGTGGGGTCCTCCGGACTGATCAAACGAGGCGGCAGGATTCTGGGAATCAAAACATGGGTAAGGGCACACTGGCGGACCTCTGGAGCCCTGCCTGTCTGGTATCACCCCTTGTTACCCTTTGTTGGCTTCCTCATAAAATTGTTGTGAGAATTAGATGGCTCTACACAAATCACTGAACCCATTTCTCGCCTTAGTCAAATTTTAGTTAAAAACAAAAAATTCTGTTCTGATTGTAATACAGTTACTCGAAGAGGATGGTGGTTTTTGTCCCACTAAAGAGATGAGAAAATAGAGGTTTAGAGAGGCTCTTTTTTACGGTTACAAAGTCAGAGTGGAAAGTCAGAGATTGAGTCCACGTGGGCACTGGCCTGTATCATCTGCATGTCTCGGAGTAGGGCACTAAATGCCGTTACAGACAGCCATGGTGCTGTCTACAGGACTCAGGCTTATGTCCACAGAGTTATTTAGGCTGAAAGTCCTTCCTGCTGCTGCCGTAGCATTCCTCTGTGGTGGCTACAGGACAGCAAGCAACTGATTCAGAAGGCATTTAGGAGGAAAAATTGACTTGTTGTTTGTGTTCTCTAAACACCTAGAAAAGACACCTAGCACAGCACTGAACATTTGCAGACACAGCTGGTTTCTGCTTCCAGTCTTCAACCAGGCAGCTCAGTGGCAGGCCACCTTCACTGGAGACCTAAGACCCTGGCCCATAATAAACAATACAAGTGAGCAGCAGAGATTCCTATACATTAATACCATTGCTTTCAGCTTAGTCTATTCTGTATACCTAGGAAAGGTTTGTTCAGTTAATGAACACAGCATGTTTTTGTACCTGGAGTCCTTCAACTCCAGAACCACTGGGCACCGAGTGGATCAAATGACCACTCAACATCTGCTCAAGCTCTGCCTGACCTAATTTTCACTAGCTGAGCCATGAGGATTTATTCACATCTTGCAGCATATAAATAAATTGTTGCATCACTTATTCATTCAACAAATATTCCCAAAGAACAAATGCCTTATCCTTATTCATTTTTAAAACATTTGTAAATGTGCTGTTAATCTCCTGAAAAAAATGGGGATTTTGATCTCAGCATAAAGCTTTAGGAAAATAACTTTTTGAACAAAGAAGTATGTTTTATTTTGCTCAAGCCAAAATAGACAGAAAGCTATAAATGGTGACAGACAGCCTTCTTTGGCATCTAATTGGAATCAAGGTAAGACTGCAGTATGTGTCTAGCTGCTTGTACTGCCTTAAGGGAGAATTTATTATAATTATAATAATAAAAAGCTGATAGACCTTTATGCTTTCCAAAGCTCTTTCATACTCAATATGTCATTGTAGCCTTATGGTACTTTCAGGATTAGGCATGGTTGGTATCCCCAGCTGTAATGACAAGGGACTTGGGATCCACTCAAGGTCATATAGTTGAGAAGAACAAGGTGGAATTCAGTGCAAAATCTGTCTGAGCATCTCCATAACACCAAGTCCTGTGAGAGAGCACCCAGAGTCCAGTGAGCCTTTCCTTTGGTTTTCTGCTTTGGAGAAATTTGTTTTTAATCTAAAATCAAAGCGCTTAAATTCAAGTTTTAAATTATAGGTTCTTTTCTGAAATTCAGCCCTAGTTTGGTATTCAAAGAATGAGTGCCTGTTACTGTGATTAGCCTCTGTCCTCTCCCATTTTATTATACTTGAAGTGTCCACAGGTGCTTCAATGGAAGGCCTACAGTCCAATTGGAAAACTTCCCCCACCAGCCCTCTGGTGGTGTGGTCAGTGCTGACCATCTGCCATGTGTGTTCTAGGGAAGATGGTCTATAGCTAAAAGTAGATGGTGTCAAACTCCATCTGGAGGGATTTCACCAATCGGAAGGAGAAGGCTTCACAAGGCCTTTGTTCTCAAACATGGGAGAATGGGGCAGGTCAGATATTGGCCTCAAGAAGACTAGCTTCGTGCTTGTGGCACAGAGAAAAGGACACTATGAAAGTCTGGGATGAGAGAATTCTTGGTGGTGTAGATTTGGTGTGTTCGGCACAGGACATTCACTGCCCCTGACTTTTGCCCTGTAAAGATTGTCAGGAAACCTCAGTCACTATGACAAAAAAGAACAGTCAAACAAAAATATCCCCCACACAAATCTTTCCCATGCAGGACTACTGGCTCTGGGTGAGAGTATACAAGCATATGAGGGAAAAAATTGGGCATGATTGGCACCTTATAGATACAAAGTGATTCAAAAAGCCAGAATGTTTCTGAGTGTCAGATATGACTGACACTAAGAATGTTAGTACATTCAGCCTCTTCAGTTTTCAAACAGGAACAGGAAGTTGTGACTTTCTTCAATATGGCAGAGATAATAGCTAAACATTCTATAGTACTTACTCTATACCAGGTACTAAGTGTGTTGCATATATTATTATTTAAGCCTCCAAACAACTCTTACAAACAAGGAAGACTTGCTCAAGGTCATGGAGGTAATTAAAGACAGAACTAGAATTCTAGTCCAGAATTCTGGGCTCCAGATTTGGGTAAAGACATGGAAATGAATTTCCTCAGTCCTAAAACTTTGTTGTATGGGTGTAAATTTCTGCCTGAATATTCTTCCAACAAGCACTCCAGGTACAAGACATGAAGCAGACTGGGCTGCTCTGAAATTAGGTGATGGGTCATGCTTGAGCATCGGGAACGGAATATGGCATCATGAGTTAGGCAAAGCTGCGGTTGGTAAATTGTAACAGCAGCAGATCCCAAACACTTTGGTCTCATGGTCTATCTACACATTTAAACATTAATAAGGACCCTCAAGAGTTTTTTTTTTTTTAATGTGGCTTACCTATCAATAGTTGCTATATTAGGAATTAAAGTGAGAAACTAACACATACTTATTAATTCATTTTAAAATATTAATAAACTCATTAATGTTAACAAAGTAACCTGATTTGACAGAAAAAGTATTTCCAAATCCACATAAATCTGTAAGAAGACCGACATTGTGGATATGGTTGCAACCCCTTTTGCCGTTGTTTCTTTGTTTTTAAAGCAAGATTTCCTTATGTTGCTCAGGCTAGTCTCAGACTCTGGGGTTCAAGTTGTCCTTCCACCTAAGGCTCCTGAGTATAGGTGACCATAGGCATGAAGCTCTGAACTGGGTCCTGCAATCTCAGAAGGTCTAGCTTTTAAAAAGGCAGCTAGATTTTCATATCTGCTTCTATCTTCAATCTGATATGATACATTATTTAAGGTATGCAAAGAAAATATTGCTTCAATTAGCTATGTAATTAGAAAAGGAAGAGGTGTTTTAACAATCTGTTCTGATAATTATACATACTTACGTAAGTATATCAGGATGCTACAAAGAATCATTCCTTAAATGCTGGATACAATAAAGAATCTGGAGCCACATTAATGAACTCACCATACACTGTGTCTCTTCCATGTGAACTGCCATTACAAAGTAACATAGAATGTGTACCTTAGGAACAAGAGAAATTCATTTCTCACTCTTTTACTATTCTATTCTTTAATTGTGGAGGCTGGGAAGGCCAAGATCAAAATGTTGGCAGGTGTACTATATGCTGAGGCCACAGTTCCTTATACGGAAGACCTATTCTCACTATAACCTCAGTGGCAGAAGAGGCAAGGGATCTCTCAGGAACCTCTCTTATAAGGCACCTTGTGATCAGCCCTTCATCACTGTGACCAAATCCTTGAGAGGAACAGCTTAAAGGAGAACATTTTATTTTGGAGAATGTCTGTACCGGCCTCAGCCTGTGGTTATTTGGTTCTGTTCCTTCCAAGCCTGTGGACAAATGTCCAGTGCCTGTGACACTGGACCATCATGGTGGGAGTTGTTCATCTCAGGGCAGTGGGGAGCAGAGAGAGGGGAACATATGTCAAGGGACAACAGGTGTCAGCATAGTTCCTTTTCCCTCCTATTTCGTTTCTTCAGGGCCTCCCTTACACGGTGATTCTGCCCACACTCAGGGCCAGTCTTCTCCCCTCAGTTTGCTGTCCCACATGTCAAACATCTCTGGAAAACACCCTCACAACCAGAACTATACTTTACTAGATATAACCTAATCTCATTAATTTGGCAGCCAAGATTGACTATCACAGACATCAATCCCACTTATGAAGGCTCTGCCCTCATAAACTAATCAAATCCCAAAGGCCCCCGCGTCCTTATTCTGTCACCTAAGAGATTAAGAATTCAACATACGAGTTTGGGGGAATGTAAATATTCAGCCCATCTCACACTCTTTCATTAAAACCATTGGCCTCTCTTGTACTTTGACTCCTTTATCCACACATAACTGTGTAACATTATGCTCTGGTCATTTGTCAAATGTTAGTTATTGTAAACTAGATAGTTTAAAACTTGATACACCACTGGTAGGGTGAAGCAGGAGGAATACATGCTCAATACCAGTTTTCATCAGGAATTAAAGTATTAAAGTATTGGTAAATTGTTAAACTCAACTGTGGTAGATACAGCTTTTCCAAAAACCCAAAGCTTCAATTCTATCGTTGGCTTCTATCTTTGGAAACAATGTAAACCTTTCCTTGAAGTGACAGGCTTACTTCAAAAATATCTGGCATACACTTAAGTTTGAATAAGCATTGTTTATCTGCCAATCATTTTCTCAAGTGAACATTGGCATTTCATGAAAAGAGTTCTTAGTTTAACTCACAACTAACTTAATTCACACAAGTACTTTTACTAGAGACATACCAGCATGATTTTATGTGTGTACTTCCAACTTTGTCACAAATTTGAGAAAAGTAAAAATACATGAACTCAAGGGGTGATATTTAATAGAATTGATATTAAAAATCCATTATTAAAGATCATTCTTAACTGAAATTGGCCATTAAATATGTTGAGATGAAGAATGCAGTCAGATGCTACTAAGTTACTAGCACTTTGATTCGCTATTGCTTGTGTGTCATGAGTGTAAATGTTATCACAGTGAAAAAGACAAATAACATGTCAGGATAATATGATGACCGTTTTGGCCTTGTGGTGCCTCTGAAAGCATCTTGGGGACCTCAGAGGCCTCGGACTGTACATTGAGAACTGCTGTTGAAGAACAGCCCAGGGGCCCGATGCTCCACAGTATGGAGAAACAAGAAAAGGGCTAGATTGGGATTCACAGGGTCGCAATTTGAATCTGTAGCCTGCTCCTCACTATCAAAGTCACCGAGGATGAACCACATATTCTCTCTGTGATTCCTCATCTGAAAAATGGAATCAACACAATCTCTTCTTCACGAGTATGAGCAAAATACACGCTAAACACCAAATTAAAGATATTTTGCCCAGAATTGTATATGATGCCTGAAGAGACAACTACAATGGTTCCTGGTTGTGTGTGAAGAGGTGAGGCGCTGTGTGGGAAAAGGAAGACTGAGGAATAGGGACTGGAGCCATTGTGTCCCACACAGACACTGCAGAGGCCCATCTTTCGGTCAGCCTGTCAGAGGGATTTGTGGTGAAGCTGTCTCACTTTTCCACTTGACCCCACACTGTCTGGACTTTCTTGTTACCTGTCCCACCCACAATTCTGGGCACAGTAGTTCCCACCCTTTCTTTTACCACTTTATTCTTTCTTTCAACTTGTCAAGGTATTTTAAACTTTCCATTTGATATAATTCTAAGTAAAGAAAAATTTACAGCATAAATTGTTGGCCTGATATTCACCACTTATCTTTATGTAATATAGTTCCTGTTTTAAGCACAAGTAGGAGCATTTAACAAGCACCCAGAATCATCAAAATTGTAGTCGTTGTGCTTTGTTTCACGTGTGCACGGCTATTTAATTCTTAGCAGTGCACGTGCTACGCAAGCTGTGCTCAGCTTCCTCGTGTTCCTTTTTGCTTCCTGGCACGTGCGTGTTCTGCCAACACTCGCAAAGCCGGTCTTACTGATAGTAAGGGCTGCAAAAAGAAGCCTGCACATTGTCTCTTCTTTCTCTGCTATTGTTTTCAGCGTAAGTTGTTGGCTAAGACAGGGAAGTAAATGAGAAAGAGAGGGTACACGGGAAGCCTTTGGTGGCTTGTGTTTCTGAGACCACCACTGCCTTCCTTCTCTATGCAAAACAATTTTGGATCAACCTGAAAGCATAACCCTTTGGGGCTGTCGGTGGCCCACTCGACTGAAGATGGAATGTGTTTACCTATTCTTGCTTGGAGTCTACTGAACTCCCACGTGTGTGGCCCCTCTAGACTTCTGTGGTCATGAACATCCTGAATGCTAAATGTAAATGGGACAGCAGGACACAGTGGGCATGCATATTGCACTTGTCTCCTCTGCTCATGACACGCTCCACTGTCCCATAAGACTTCACACACAAACATAAGATCAAAGACCAAAATATTAAAAATTTCAGGACAGAGGCAGCAGAGATTTAAACCAAGTTCTGTGTCCATCCAAGCAAAGGACCTGCCTAGCTCTTGGGTTATGCACCGGTGAAAAGTGATCCTGCCCCAATGGCTTCAACTCCTGTCACGCTGGCCCCTGCAGTGTCTTGGACATGCTCTGTTCCTTCCTGATGAAGGTTCCTAAGGGATGCCTGAAACATGACTCTTCTCTGTAGCCTGAATGTCTACGTGTTTTCTTCACACCATCTCAGCCCAGTTTTCAGGCAAGACTGCCTGAGCAGGCTTGAGCTCTCCTGGCCCTGTGTCGTAGCTCTCCTTCAATGCCAGCCTTGCAGTTACCACTCTTCCTTTAGGTTATTCGCTTATCCTCACCCCCACCTCAACCCTGCACCCCTCCACATGCACGCCCACTGGACTGCAAGCAGCTCGTAGGCCTGCGTTGTGTCTGGTTATGTTCATCATTGCTTCATCGGTGCCCAGCACATAGTGCCTAATAAATATTTATCGAGTGGACATTGTGCAATAGAAATGCAAGCGTGGATGCAGCTGTGGAATAAATGGGGGTAATATAAAATTAATTTCTGAAAAATAGGTGAGCATGGCGTTCCTCTTCTTTGCTTGTCTGCCTTCCTACCAGGTAAGGAGTACTAAAGAACACGTGATGCTGCTAGTTTACAAAACTCAAGGCATTTTTCTATCTCCAGGCCTAATACAATGTCTGGGACACTGTTTTCTCTCCCAACATTTTAGCTGTTTTAAAATGCATTGAGCTAAGTTCGATGGAAACATGGGACTTTCAGATCATTCCCTTGTGTCTTCCCTCTCCTCTTGCTCCTCCCCTCCTTTCTCTTATTCATCTTATAAAAGATTACAGGGTCTTGAAAACTACTTTGTTTGTGATCAGATGTTTCCAACAGAAAATTACCCTCATCTGTTTTAGGTTTAACTTGGCTCTTCAAGGAAAAACTGTCTGATTGGTTTTATAATCACGGCAGTGGCTGGGTACTCCAGAGAATGCCCCAGAACCAGTCTGGGCACATTGTAATAGCCTCACATTGGCATTGATTGTGGGATAAAAATCACGAGGCAGGCACTTTAAAAGTTCATCAATTCAACTCCAGCTAATTTGCAGCAGAAATTAAACCTGAGGGGACACAGAGGCAATAGAATCACAAGTTTGAACTCAGCCTGGGTAACTTAGTAACTTGGCAAACACCTGGTCTTGAAGTCAAAAATTGAAAAAGTAGGCTGGAGATGTAGCTTGGTGTAAAGAAAGTGAATGTAAAGATGAGATGAACCTTGTGCTGCAGGCTATAGGACTAGCCTAGTGGGATGGACATCCCTGAAAGGCTCAGTGCCCCTGCGCAGCAGCAGCTAGTGAGAACCAGTGCTCTTCACAGAACTGCCTCTGCAGCTGGGCTGTCCTATCCATGGTTCTGTGACTATATTTGAGAAACAGTCAGGAGAAGAGACAGAGAAAACGAAAGGTCTATAATGCAACTGAAGGTCAAAGAAATTAAAAAACAAAAGCCTAAAGGTAAGATTAGTATTGATTAACCATCTTAGAAAGCAGGATTATTGAGAAATCAGTCATGCTTCCTGTACGTAAAATGGCAGATTTCTCTCCTAGCCAAGACTCAAACTGGAGTATTGAATGGTCCTGGAAGGAGCCCCAAGAGATCTCCTTGGAAGTGCTAGGTTGACTTGGAGATGCTGGGGTGGAATGGAAAGTGTTTGAATTTGTAACTGAGCCATACCTGTGTTTAATATGTAACTGTAGCTCTGATTTCAAGCAGATAATTGACTTCCCTGATCTTTTTCCTCCTTCCTCTCCTCTAACTCTTCCTCATCCTCCTTTTCGTAACTTTCATAACTTTGTATAAATACCTGTTTTAGAGACTTATTATAAAGGTCAAATGAGATTCCCTAGATAAAGGTGCAAAGCTCAGTGCCCAAACTAGGCATGAAATCATGTGACCTTCTTGCCCCAACATGTCAGCTCATATAAACAGCTGCACAGAGCTTCAGCTAGGGTGAGACAAGCAGGTGTTGGGGTCACCCTGAGAACACAGCCTCCTGTAGCTAGGTGCCTCACTTGACTCTCCCTGGTGGGGGCAGGGTAGCAATGTCAGACTAAGGTTGAGGCATCTCCAAGTAGATACCCTCCAACCCAAAAGCACCTCCTACACTGAGACCTAGAGAATCAATATAATTTGATTTAAACCTATCAGATAGTAAGTGGTAAACCTGGAATCTTGCCCCTAAGCCCTAAGTTTCTGTCTTATTTTCCCATAGCCCATAGCTGGACGCTGCCCTGCCCATATTACCTGGTGCTCCCCATGCCCCTTTGCCCTGGGAATGTTCTCTCAAGACATCTACACACCATCTCTCCAATGAGAATGGCAACTCTTTCTATGTGGGAATATGACATGTCTCCAACTTCCAACACAATGCAAGGCATTTTCTACAGGGCTTGCTTGCAGTCAGGGGTCAAGAAATAAATATCCACCAAATGGAGAAAAAAGAGAGAGAGATGCTTCCATGGCTTTATAATCTTAACGCAGAGAAATAGTTCTAATAAACCTTAACCAGGCTGAAGGGGAGAAGTGCATTAATTTCACATGTTTAGCCCTTTGAGAAGTCAATTTTTCAGGCTCCATGGGCAGTCTTCCACTCATGTCAGCTTATCCCACTGTTTCAAGAGAGAAAATTGCACTGAGTGGGTAGAGAGAAATAATGGTCCTAGAGGTGAAGAGAAGGAAAGAGGAGAACAGTGATGCTCAAATGAATCATCTGGGGATCCTGCTCGCCTGTGGGCTGATCCTGGTTCAGGAGGGATGGAAGGGGCGTGAGGAGCTCCGGGCACTGCTTGGTCATCCTCCTGGCTCCTGCGCCACACCTTCAAGTACTGAGGACATTGTCACAAGTCAAAAGCTTGTGAAAAGCTCTGGAGTTTCGCTTTGTTCTTCCCCTCTACAGTTGTGTGTCTTCATTGTTGGCAAGTTCCTTAATTCCTGACTAAGCCAAGGCAAGTGAGAAATGTGCTGGAAAATATGGAAACTGGGAAAATATCACCCAGCTCCCCAAAGTGATGACTCACGTTTTTCCCCACCAGGATACACCTGGCATTTCCATGCAAGAAATATTTCTGTTTTCCTTTCTGTGAAATGATCATGTCGGTCTGGATCTCTGGAGACCAAAAATTCTGGTTTGAGAATTCTGTGTCTGAAGAAAACTGAATAGAATTTTGGGGTCTGTGACTCTGGCCCCACAAGAGCATTACCGGCCATCAGCAATTCCCAGGACTCCCACTCACCATCTTCCATTCTTCTGCAGGGGAAATCTGTGCATTCAAGATCCACGGCCAGGAGCTGCCCTTCGAGGCTGTGGTGCTCAACAAGACATCGGGGGAGGGCCGGCTCCGCGCCAGGAGTCCTATCGACTGCGAGCTGCAGAGGGAGTACACCTTCATCATCCAGGCCTATGACTGCGGCGCTGGGCCCCGGGAGACAGCCTGGAAGAAGTCGCACAAGTGAGTGGCCCTGCCAGGGCTCCCTGGGTGCCCCCTCTCACCCTGACTCACCATCTCCACTCACCTCATCTACAGGCTGCCCTTTAGATATGTTTATGCCAGGAGTCCCATCCCTGCTCCACTGCTTCCCCATTCCTGGGAGGAATCCACACAGATTGTTTCCTAGTACAGGAATATTCCACCTAAATTTGTTCACTGGAAGACAGTCCTAGGGCACCTTCAGGACTGAGTCTAGGTGTCACTTCACCCAGGACACTCTCCCCAAGCCAACCCATCTGGAGACTCAGTGGCTACTTTGCCCTGTGTGCTTCTGTCTTCCATGATGGAGTTCTCTCCCTGTTCTCTCCCTGATGGAGTTTGGCTCAGACTCTAGCACAGAATAAGAGAGGTTGAATTGTTACTGAATGGAGGAGAGAATGGATAGCTGAAGGAATAGGGAAAGAACTCAAGATGGAGAGGAAGCGTGTTGCCTAAGGGTAGGTAACAGGGAAGGACAGAGAACAGGAAGGAGTCTGTGGCCCTGAGCACCTTGTGGTTTCTCCACTCCCGTGGCCTTGGGCTGAGTCAATACCCCGGGAGGTATGGACGGGCGATGTGGTTCTTTCTTTACCATCATTTTGTTTCTTTCTGATATGTGATCCAGGGCTGTGGTACATATCCAGGTGAAGGATGTCAATGAGTTTGCTCCCACCTTCAAAGAGCCAGCCTATAAGGTCATCGTGATGGAGGGCAAAATCTACGACAGCATACTACAGGTGGAGGCTGTGGATGAAGACTGCTCCCCCCAGTACAGCCAGATTTGCAACTATGAAATTGTCACGACAGATGTGCCTTTTGCCATTGACAGAAATGGTAAGTGTCCTGAGAGTACCCCAGAAGGGCCAGGGAAACCAATCCCTATTTTGAAAACAAAATTGAGCCTCTGAGTCTGTGTGGCTGTGATGCTTCTCTGAGATCCTTGATGTAGATACCTGACCCAGAACTCAGCGCTTTGCCCAAAGAAAAGACTTTCCTCACCTTATTAGCAGCCCTGCCTGGTTGTAAATACCCCTTCAGAAAACTACTCACTGAATACACTCTGTTGGACTCAAAATGGTGCACATCTGAGTACTGAAGATAGTTGATTTCCTGATAGAATTTTTCTATTCTGATCCATATATGAGGCATGTCATCATGTTGGCCTCATCTGAATCCCTTTCCCATATGACCAGTTATAACATGGCCTCCCACCACAATAACTAGCCTCTTGCTCGCAAACAGGTGCTAACAGAGGTGGAAATTTTAAACCACCTTCCAATCCACAGATCCATTCAGAGAACTTTAAAGCTCTTGTCAGTGTCTTTGTGAGAATTTCAGCTCTACTGAGAACCTCAAATCCAGACTGAACTGAAATAAAAACAATCGCATGAAGTCATTTGGATATTTCTTCACCACCTTTAATATGAAATTTTATAAGTAGGGTGTAAATGCCACAGTGAAAGGCCCAATCAACTACCCCCACCACACACACACACACACACACACACACACAACACACACACACTATATATATATATATATAACTCTCACTCTATAAAATATAAAACAACTGCTTTGTGCTTTCCTCTGTGTTTCCATTCCTCCATGATATACTCTGCAGTCTGTCCCTATGAAAGCTTTGAGATGTGACAGTTCCACAGTGCATAGCAAGCCCACGTACGTGGAAGTATCTGTGGTTGGTGGTCAGACTCCACTCAGCCTCCTGACCTCATTCTGGAGAGATGGAGCCCAGTGAGAGATGAGCTGCAAATTCTCGCATCTGAGGGTAAACTGCCCCAGTCATGAAGATAATTACTCACCTTGATGAGCCATTTCGCTAACATATGCCAATTTATTTCCCTTGCTGTCTCATTAAAAGTGAGTAATGGGCCTTGGCCAGGCCTCTGCCTCCAACTTGGGTTTACAACATAAGATGAAGAGGAGAGTGGGTACTCCCACGGAGTGTGGGTCCCCGATAGCATGGTTTACAAAAGCACTTCTCCAAGTAATGAAGGCAGGACCTAGGGGCAGGCACAGCAGCAGCTTCCATTCTAATGAGCTCCAATTGGCCCTTATCCATCACTTCTCCAGGCGACCTTCTTATCTCCTTGAAGGAGTTCTTTGCATGCATGAATAGTAGGAAAAGTGCTGCTAAACTTGTGGTAAATTTTCCCCATTCTTTAACTCATGGCTTGAGGTACATGGCTCCTAGTCCTTCCAACCTGCCAGGTCCTTTGCTTGTGAGGGGAAAAAATAAAGAAAGGGCGACAGGGAAGGTAGAATCAGTTTGACCTGTCTTTAACTGGAGATTCAGTCTCTTCCAACTGGAAGGGCCGGGCCTCTCCGCATTTGAATTCCATCCCCTGTGAAATCATGGCAATCACAGTTCTATTCCAGTGTAGGGTTGTGAGGCCTCAAGGAGTGGTAGTGGGGAGGGATTACATTTTCAGGGTACTTGTATCTGAAGTGCTCAGTAATGGTGGCATGGTTGTTAGATATTGAATGATTGAGATATGGTTGATTACTCTCTGTGAATTTCAGGGCTGAAATTGTGAGCACATGTAACTGAACTGAGACACTGTGATTTTCTTGTAAAGTTCTAAGCTCATTCCAAATGGAGTAAAGGTCCTCTTCTGTTGGCATCTAGTCCATCTCACGACATAGCAGAACCTGGATCTCTAGTTCTTTGGACTTACTGCAATCTGAGCCTTCACTTCATGTGCCCCTGTGGGTAATCCCTTATCATAGGCCTGCAAGAAGCTAGCTTCAACTCCTGCTAACAGGTCTCACAGTGAAGCATGTGCCTGCAGCTAGTTCATGCAGGCATATGCCCACTTGGGACTAATCACGGGCTCTGTAGCTGTATTGATATGAGCAGGCAGTCTGAAACCCATCGGCAGTTTCTACCACACGATTACCTGAGCAGCCGGTCCTTGTAGCCAAGAACATATACACTTTGATCTCTAGTCCCTGCAGTTGTACATGTGTGAGGAGCCACCAACCCAATTCGTGGACATCACTGGTTCATGTGCCAAGGGTGGTCCTTGTCACTGCACACATGCATGTAACTGTCCCCAGCTCCTGAAGGTCACACAAGCATGCAGCCAGCCTTACATCCCATCACTTGCTCCGAACCCATGTTTATACTCACAGATGGTCCCTGAAGCTGACCGCACATACATGCACCTGAGATAATCCCCTGTTGCTATCTTCACCACCTAATTAGCCTGGTGTGGTGGTGCACACATGGAATTCCAGCAGTTGGGAGGCCAAGCCAGGTGGATTAAGTCCCAAAACTACAAATGTGCACACTGTAGCCATTGCCACCACATACGTAACTCTCTCTGAGTTCATAGGCACCACTGATGTCAGCCTCTACTGAACAAGTCCTTGTCACGGTACCCAGAGGCACTGCTGAGAGTATCAGTAGTCCCCTTAGCCACCGTAGGCTTTCTATATCACTTACCACACCAAGGACCACACTATTGCAGATGTTGCAGACTCCAGTGTCCTGACCCAGCAAAATATTATGTTTCTCCTTCCAGACCTGGAGTCAGTCTGCATTAGGCACTGTGCATAGTATCACCATGATCTGTAGGGTTTCCCTGCAACCCACATAAGTGAACGTCTTTCCTTATTGAAGCCAGTCCATAAAGTCTGAAAGGAGTGACTGCTTCTTCAAATGCCCGGACATCTACAAAAGGTTACAAGAATTATGAAGTATCAGGCAAACATGGCATCGCCAAAGAATGCCGCTAGTGGCCAGTGACCAACCTGCAATGGACTGGAAAGCTACAGATTGCCTCATAGGAAATTAAATTCGTTTCTCTTAGAGAAGCTCAGTTAGCTACAAGAAAAATTAAATAATTTCACCAAATCAGTGAAATAATATGAGAGTAAAACAAGACTCTGAAAAAAAAATCAAACAGAAATTTTAGAGCTGAGAATAAAATTACTGAACTCAAAAAGTTCAATAGAAAGCTTCAATAGCCAATTCAGTCAATAGAAGAAAGAATAAGCAAAATCAAAGATAGATCATTTGAAATTGTCCAGTTAGAAGAAAGCCAAAAGAGAACAAAAGAATAAAAAGGAATGAAGAAAGCCTACAAGATTTATGAAATGCCATAAAAGAGTTCTCATTTGCATTATAAATATTTAGATGGAGAAGAAAGTAATAGAATGCTTATTTTTAAAAATAATGGTTGTCTAGTTTTATTCATGTTGCTGTAAGTGACGGGATTTCATATTTATGGATTAGTAATATTTCATTGTATAAATATAGCATTTTTTATTCTTTCATCCACTGGAGGGCATCTGGGGATGTCATTTTGTTGGGTGAAAAAGCCAAACACAGAAAGACAAACACCATACATTCTTGCTCTCTTACTGAAACCATTATGTCAAGCTCACAGAAGTACGGAATAAAATACTGGCCTTTGGTAATGGTGAAAGGTGAGAGGAAGACAGAAGGGAATTGAAAGGGAACTCATGAAACTGAAGTGCATGAGGGGAGGGAAGAGAAGGGGAACTCAGGAAGAGCAGGGTGAACAGACGTAATTAATTCTTGATATGTACATAGATAAAAATCACAGTGAATTTATTGATTTGTAAAATAAGCATATATTAATGATGATAAGGAAGCAGTGCCTGAAATTTTCCCATATCTTCAGAAAGACAGAGATATCCAGGTCCATGAAGGTCAAAGTCTCTAGTCATGTTCAACTCAAAACTCTGATACATTTTAATCAAAGAGTTAAGTGCTGGGTGTGTATCTCAGTAGTAGGATAGTACATGCTTGTCATGTTTGAGGCCCTGGGATCCACTCCCAGACCAAGGGAAAACAAATAAGAGACTTTTGAAATCAACAGGATGAAAACATATCATATACATAGGATACATATCATATACAGCTCAATAAGACTATCATTGGATTGTTCAGTAGAAACCTTACAAGCAAATAGAGGATAGAATGTTACATTCAAAGTGACAAAACAGAACACTGCCAACTAAGAATTTTTATCTGACAAAAGTATCTTTCAAAATAAAAGTCAGATAAAGATTTTCCAGAACAAAAGTTAAGGGAACTCATCACCACTAGACTTTCTTACCGGAAATATCAAAAGGAATACTTCAAGGTGAAACAAAAAGTAGCCAATTAATAATATGAAAACATGTAAACACTGGTAAAGTTAAACATACACCAAATTTAAAATATTTTAATTCACTCTTTCATGGTATATAAATCATTTACAAATTGATTTTAAAGATATAAATGCAAAAGTGTTAAAATGTTTTTAGCTAAAATAACCTGTCAGTTGGTAAAGAACATAAAAATGTGTAAGTGATGACAACCAAAGCATTAATAGGGAAGAGTGAAAGTGTTGCACTTTTATGTGTATTAAGTTAATTTGTTGTCAGCTTCAAATAGTCTGGTATAACTGTAAGATATTTTAGGTAAGCCTCATGGTAGCCACAAAGCAAACATTTATCACAGGTATGTAAAAAAGAAAGAGAAAGGAGTGAAAGCATACCGCCATGGAAAATCATCAAACCACAAAGGAAGAGAACAAGAGGAGGGGAAAAAAGAAGCCAAGCACTGCAGACTTGAAAACAATTAACAAAATGGCAATAGTAAGTCCAGACCTCTCCACAATTACTTTAAATGTAAATGGACTAAATGTACTAGTCAAAATACAAAGAGTGACTGAATGAATAAAAACTAGACTATAAGGCAAAAACTGTAAGAAAATGGAAGGAAGGTTATATAATGACAAAGGCTGTAACAGTTGTAAATATGCACATACTGAGCATGGGAACATCTAAATATATGGATAAATACTAAGAGAGTTAAAAAGGTAAATAGAAAACAATGTAATAATAGCAGAAGACTTTAATATACCACTTTAAAAATGGATAGATCACCTGGAAAAAATTCAACATGGAAACACCATGAATGTTATGCCTTAGACCAAACAGATCTGGTACACATATGCAGAACAATCCATCAAATGGCGGCAGAATACACTGCTCCCGTGGAACTTACTCCAGAATAAATTATGTTAAGTCATAGAACAAGTCTTAAATTTAGGAAGACGGAAATTATATCAACTATCTTTTACAGCTACAATACTATGAAACTACCAGCAATAGCTGGGGGGGGAGGGGGGGGGGCGGAATTCACAAGTATGTGAAAATTATACAACATACACTTGAACAACTAGAGGATCAAAAAAAATAGGAAAATTTTAAAATGTCTTGAGGCAGAGGAAAATGAAAGCATATGTACCAAAACTAAAATGGAACAAACATAGTTTTGAATGCAGTTTATAGTGATAAAGATTTCAATTGGATAAAAAAGTTTCAAGCAACCTAATGTTTCACATCAAGGAACTAAAAGAACAAGCAAGTCCAAAATTAGTTGACAGATGGAAATAACAGTTATTAGAGCAAAAGTAGATAAAGACTAGAAAAACAGTAAAAAAAAAAAAGTCAGTGATGACTGTGGTATTTTAAAAAGATGAAATTGAGAAACATTCAATTAGACTAAGAAAGAGAGAAGAGAGAGAAGATGCAAAGGCAGAAATGAAAGAAAAGACAGCACAATTGAAACTACAAATGCAGAGAACAAGAGACTACCAAGGGCAGTTATGCAGCAAGCAACTGGAAAACTTAGGAGAAATGGGTAAATTCTAGGAGCACACAGCCTATTGAGGGAATCTTTAAAAATAGAGAATCTGAAAGCAGTTCAATAATGAGAAGGATGGTGAATCAGTAATATAAAAAACAATAGCCTGCCATTCATGAAAAGGTCAGGACCTGATGGCCTCACACCTAAATTTTTCCAAACATTTTGCTCAATTTTTTTTGTAGTACTTGAGACAAAATCCAGTGCCTTCATACTGAGCTGTGTCACCTTATTTCTTTTTTCTTTTTAGACAGACTCTCACTAATTTGCTAAGTTGCCCAGGCTGGATTTGAATTTGTAAACCTCCTGCCCCAGCCTCCTGGAGTGCTTTCCAAACATTTAAAGAACTAACTTCAATCTTTCTTAAAGTTTCCTAAAAGATTGAAGAGGAAGGAACACTTCCAAAGTCATTTTACAAGACTGACATTACCCTGATACCAAAATCAGACAAGGACATTATAAGAAATATAAACTAAAAATGAAATTTACAGATGAATGAATGAGGAAAGCATGGGAGGGTACGCACATTTGCACAAAAATGCAATAGTATCCAGGGCTGAACAAGGAAAACAAGATTCTGCCACTTGCAACAACCCTAATGAACCTGGAGGGCGCTAAGCTTAGTGAAATAAGCCAGACACTGGGAGGCCAGAGCTGCCTGATCTCACTTATACTAAGAATCAAAAAGAAAGGTGAACTCATACGCGTAGGAAATAGAGTGGCAGTTACCAGGCCCCTGAAGGTGAGAGACAAAGAAAGAGTACCACCGCTCAAATGTGGATGAACAAGCACTGGGACCTAACGTGAAGCAACCACTAGTAGTTGGTAGTAATGCATACTTGAAGTTTGTGAAGTGACATGTATGATAAGTAGCCCGATCATGGTAGTCATTGATAATGTAAAGTTAGACCAGAACATCACCCTAAATATATTCAATTTTTATTTGTCAACTGTATCCCAATAAATCTGAGGAAGAAACCTCACAAAATCTATCCAATCCTGTATCCGTCACTCTGTGTGTATGTGTGTGCATGTTTGGTACAGACACACACACGTGTGCAGTCTTCAGCAAATTATGTTTCAAATCTCATCAAAAATATGAATTACATATTGGACCTGTGTGATGTCATTATTACCTAGACTAATGCAACAAGGCAATCATGAGCATGTGTGCCAGAAGCCACTGTGACAGAATGACAGCAGAGGCAGCAGCAGGACTGTGTATGACACAATGGCACCCATTACCACTTGGCAGAGTCTTGCAGTTTTCAGGGCTGGCCTCCCACGCCGCAGCTGGGCTCTTTCCTTGTCGGAAGCCTGCCTTAGAGAGCGCTCAGACTCCGAAGTTCTAAGCAGAGTGTGTCCGAAAGCCTGCTTGTGCCTTAAGTAAATGAAAACACTTCTTTCCCACCTGAATAGAAATGTAATTCATGCCTAGTATGTGAAAGTTACAAAACACAGAAAAGCATGGAGAAGGAAATAAGTCAACTGTCATCCTGCCAGAGACATCCACTATTACACTGCCTCGTTCCCTGTAGTTTTCTAGGAAATTTCTAAATAAAGGCAGTATCCCTGTCTGTTATTTGTTCTCTCTCTTAACACTTATGATTGGATTATTTGCAATTTTCCCATGTAATTTCCCCACCCTAAAACATTTCATAATTACCAATTTAGCATTGAGAAATATTCCATCTTTCCTTCAGACTCTTACCTCTTTTTTTTTTTTTTTTTTACTAGCAGGCTCTTTTTATGTATAAATGTGAACATATCTGCAAATGTATCTTCAGTTTTTGTCATTTCCCTAGAATCAATTTTTAGATAGGAAATTGCATACAAAATGGTATGAGCGATTTTGAAATGGCTAGCAGAAAACACAGTATAGTTTTCCAGAAGGGCTGCTCCAATCAAATTCCAACAGAAGGAGGGCCCTGGTGGGCCTGCTTATCTCTTCACATCTTCACTCTTCATCCCTGGAATTTAAAAAAAAAAAACTTTCACTAATATGAAACGTAGGCAGTAATTAATTGGGAGCTCAAGACCAGCCTGGACTACAGAGTGGCACCTGTCTCAAAAAAAAAAAAAAAATGGAGATTACCTTCCCATGTTTTCTCTTTTGTGGTGGGGGGAGGTCTGGAGAAATAGGCCCTCCCACCAAAAGCCACTGGAATTTAACACAGGCTCAGGTTATCTAAGAGGGCATTAGGTATAGGGAAACTAAATGAGGCAGAAAAATGTAGTTTCAACAGAAACAAAATAGATGGCTTTTTTGAGATTTCAAAAGATTTTGCATATTTTTTTCAAATATGATTGTCTGCTACACAACAACTGGTCACAACATTATACTCCCATTTCTGACCTAACGCTTCAAATTCTGTGCTTTGAAACCCATTTTCATGTGCATGGAACTAGTAGTGGTAGAGAAAGTAAATTAGTTTCTCAGACAGTTTCATTAAGACTTGTTACGGAGATGGAGTTACGACAGATTGAGCCAAGGATTCAGTTTGTGTGTTTGCTTTTCTACCGCAATCAATAGTGCGTGGTCTGCTTAATGCCACATGGACTGTAAACCCCAAGCTTCCTCTTTCTAGAAGCATATCTTTTGAGAGCTATTTAACTTTAGAGGAGGAGAAACTTAAAACTTTTTGTTCAAAATTCAATTTGATGTTGCAGAAACATCTTTCTCATGGTTATATCAAAGTGCTTCCACCTGACAGAATTCCTCCCTTGTGATAACTACAACCGCAGACAAGTTTGTTAGCAGAATCCATGGGGAGAGCTACCAGCTCAGTACCAAGCGTCTCTAGACCTGCGCAGACTTTCAGAACTGAAATGAAATAAACAAATATTTAGGGGGAAATGAAAGAAATTCTGAACACCAGAGACAAAGAAATACACCAAACCCATTGTTATGCATATGTTTGACTGACTTTGTTATGAAATGCTGCCCCAACAAATTGCTAAGTGCAGTTGCATTTTCAGACATGGTCCGGAACAGAGCAGACCTGATTATTCTGGTTTTTGTCCATTGGCACGGGTGACTTCATTTGCCATCCTCACCACTGATGGGCCCATATTTCCCCATCCTGATGTACCTGCACATGGAGTACCTGCCACGGCTTCAGCACTGACCACTATTTCATTAACACTGAGTAGTCACAGCTGGGTCAGCTTCTCCAATGTTGACAGCATTGTTTGACTTCTCGAATTTTGTAAGCTTTTTTTTAAATCTCTGAATTTGCATGAATAACATATATCATTTGGGATGAAAGTAAGTTCATTCAGCCAATATTTTAGTTGCGATAAAATATGAACATATACCTGAGCACATAATTCCATGTATATTGATTTGCGTGTCTGTTTGCTTTTTTAATTTTAATTTTCTTAATTTCAGTTCTGGTACATTATGATAACATTTTAATTTTCTGTCAGCTCCACCATCAAAAATAATTTGAAGCAGTAAAGAAATGATTCTCAGCAAAGGAAGACTTTATTCTCTTGGAATTAAAAACTTGAAAGAGTTAAAGGAGCTTTGAGTTGTTATTGGTTCTTTGGAACCAAACTTGTATTCCAGCAAAAACAATTAAATTTTTCATTAATTATCAAATATCTATTGTTGAATCATAATATTAAGCCCACCAGAGCAAAAACACACGCACAAAAAAATGAGTGAAAAAATTGTTTAGTCTCTCTTGGAGAAGAAAAATGTCTTTTTCCTTGGGGCAAGGAATCTATTATTCTGTGTAGTTTTGGAAGGGAGGTCACACATTTTCTTATTGATTTTACTTCCTACTTGGTAGCAAAATAATGTGAGAAGAGGTAGTGAGCATTTTGGGCGACAAGCCCAGATGCTAAAAAATATGTGTCAGGGCATTTTCTGAATTCCATCTTTTTCTCAGAAATTTCTTGGAAGATGAGCTCTCTGTGCTCTACTTCAGGGACACGGCCATGTGAGGCACTTCAGGAAGGACTTTCCTGGCAACCTGTCACTTATAAGCATGGTCATTTGGATTCCAGAGGTGTGCCCAGAATTCCCTAGCATTTCCATTACACAGTGGGGTGATTCCAGCCGATAGTTCCAGAATTGACCGCTAAAGTATAAGTAGTCCCCAGGTGGAAACCATAATCCTGTTTGTCCTTAGTACAGAACAATGGAAGAAGACATGGGCCGCTTCATTCTTGTAAGGCTGTTGGAAGGGAGACAGGATTTTGACCAAGTAACTTGACCTGAGATGATTCTTGAATGTCTCTGTTCCTCAGGCAACATCAGGAACACTGAGAAGCTGAACTATGACAAGCAACGCCAGTATGAGATCCTAGTGACCGCCTATGACTGTGGACAGAAGCCCGCTGCTCAGGACACTCTGGTGCAGGTGGATGTGAAGCCAGTTTGCAAGCCTGGCTGGCAAGGTGGGCCTGTTTTTACCTGTGCTATCATGTAAAAGCAGCTCAGTTTAGTGTATCCAGGGTGCTGGGTGTGTCCACAAATCATCACAACACATAACCAGAGGAATTTTAAAAGAGCAGTGATTTTACTGCACGAAACAGAGTGACTTGTTTGCTCTCACATGGTTGATGGAATGGATTTTCCCCATTTCACAGTTCAGAATGTCACGGACCACTAACTCATATCAGTGCTCTCTTTCCCGAATCTCATGACATAATAATAGTTATTCCACCACTTAAGAGAAGTTGCCAGTGAGGCTGTCTACTTTATCCAAGGGTGGTCAGCTTTGCTAATGCATGTCAAGGGTTGCACCACTACCACACATCTGAGGAAAGCCATTGCAGTCCTGTGTTCACACCAAACACATACAACAGAAGTGGAATATTCAGGATCCAGCCTCTGGATGTGAATTTCTAAAAGTTGACTCAGGGAAAGAGAAGCAAGAGATTTCAGTAGAGTTAGATTTTTATGTCGGTTTAGATCTTTTAGCATATACAGACAGAGTGAATGTTCAAGTTACCTACAAATGACAGGGTCTGCCACTGACCCAAAAGCAGGTAAGGAAGGGAAAACAATTGCAGAGAATCTGGTGGTTTGTGGAAAAATGATAGTTCTAGTGGTGACACCAATGTGTATGCAGCTGAGCAAGTATGCCAGTGTTTATTTCTGTGCCCCTGGCTTGGGACTAGGCCACCATGTCTCTTCTGATGATTCCACAAGCTACTGTTTGCTCATAATTCCTGTCAGCTCACAGCGCTTTCTGGGGACATCCTGTCTCTTCTGTGTGTGTTGATGATGCTGCTGGCAACTGTTTAGTCACAATTCCCAATAGCTCACAGTGCTGGTGGGGTCTTCCTCATCATGGCTTCTGTTTATTCTCATCTCTTGGTATGTCTTTATGCTTCTTTTCCCATTATATTCTCTATTTATTCTACTTAAATTATTCTGAGGAGAGTCTGTGTACATCACTCTACCAGACACCCCAGGTCCTTTGTCAGACTTCACATGGCTGCCTTTCCTAATCCAGGCCCAGGCTGGGCAAGTGCAAAGCAAGGCACCTGTACCTGACGAGCTACTATCTGGGATCCCTCTGCTCACCAGGCAGTTATCCTTTAAATTTAAAATGAGACAGAGAGGGAGAGGTGCCCACCTCTAGAGACAGCCAGACTGTCCACATTTGAACAAAGTAGAGAAGATGAAATGCTCCGGGAAGAGCCCAAGTAAGACGTAGGAGGAAAAGGACAGGAAGTGTTCCTCTGTGGCAGTCTGTTTAAGGTCAAGCAGGACACATGGAAAGAGAGCCAAGCCAGTAAGGAAATCTGTGTTTCCCAAATGTCCAGGAGCCCAAGCTCTGCTGAATATGATTTTCTAAACCTAAGGACTTAAAAGGCAGAATTCTGTCTTATTTACTACTAAGTTTCTCCAGCTTACCACAATTTCTGGCCCCAGTGAAAGAACTCAAACAAGTTGTCACTGAAGGAGTGACCTGGTGAATGGAAAGCTATTAGAGCGAAAAGAAACTCACCTTATTTTGGCTCAATTTTAAAAATCAGCAGTGAAGGTCTGTCCCTTGAGGAGAAAGCCCAGGAGGAATATATATGTTTTCTAAGCATGTAACATGCTCACAGTGGGATTTTAAGTGGGAAAAGCAAAATGCAAAACCATATCTAGAGAATGATCACCATACTCCTTTTAATCTTTGGCAATTGAGGCACATCCACATTTCAGTTTACATGTTTCTACCTATATCTAAGTGTAATTTCCTTACATAGTTCATACTTGTTAGATCTGTGCAAACGTAATGACAAATGCATGCAAAAAACCTGGTCGATTGTTTAATTCTAAATCTGAAAAATGTTCTGAGCACCCCCTCTGCATGTGCAATGCTTGGGCACTTCCAGACAGTAGGATCCTAGAGGGCCGGTCCCCAGGGGCTCCCTGTGCAGAACCAGACACAGTGCAGGCCCCAGCAATGTAGAGCAAATAAATGAATGGGCAGCAAGACTTTGACTTAAAAATTTACCTTCCCATGGAACAAAGAAAAGATTGAAGTGGCAATTCCCTGCATCAGTTCCTCACATCAGGCAGGATTTAAGCATGTACAACATTAGGATTGCCTACTTCATGGCAGCAGAAGCTGCCAGCCACAGGATTCTGTGTCGAGATCCTATCCCTCTGGCTTACTCCCTGTAGATAATCATTAAGTCCCCCTCTGCCCACCATCCCAGTGGACCTTCAATTCATAGGCAGGCCCCCAAACTTTCTGATGAGTGTAGTAGTACCTTCCTGTCATTTATGTCTCAATCTCCGGGGCTGGAGAAGAGTCTTTTCTCCTCCTCCTAGCGACTGGTCCACTGCCTGCCTTATTTATTCCTTTACTTAGCACCTCTAACCCTCTAACCCTCCTATCCTGGGTCTGCTGTCTCTTCACCCATGCTCAAGGCTGTACCCTCCTAACTGAAAGTATGCCTTTCTCCAGGGAAATACTACCACAGCTGCTCCCAGAGGTGTGCCCCTTTTTAGTCTCTTTCCTCTCAGCTTTGCAGAGCAAATCACAGCAAGCCATGGCTTTCTGATGCCTTTGCTATCCACAGATGAGGCAGGCTGCCCCTTGCTGCAAATGACCTGCAGGTTCCTTAAGGGAAAGGGCTACTTTTCTTAGAACACATGTTGGTGAATCCTGCCCTTCACTGGTGGGAGGCAGGTTCAGCGAGGGAAGTCCATTCAGGGCTCCAGAAAACAATATGAAAAAAATACAGTCTGGCTTGAAGTCAAGGTTTGACTAGGGAGATGTGAGAAACAAGATTAGAGAAGCCAAAGGCAAGGCCGGGCAATGGCTGGGAATTGAGGCGAAGGTGAGGATGCACAGTGAGCGTTAATCAAGTGTGCAGATCTGGCTGAGATAGTCCACATGCCTGGGCCAGATGAGATTCCTTACAATTCCCTGGGAGAATGGAGTCCCCTCCCAAGGTGACTTCTCTCCAGCAATGCAAGTTACCGAGCAAACGTAGTGTGGCAGTTTGAATCCTTATACTTGTTCTAAATCATTTCCATTCTGGTAGGAAGGGATTGCAGCACCGTGAAAGCAATCTATCATGTACATACAGGTGCCTCCTGCCTCCACAGCACATCCAGTTGCACCTTCAACCAGCCCTTGCTATCGCAGCTTCTCCCAGCAAGTTCTCTCGAAAGAAGCAAGGGGCCCTGTCCACAGGTAGAACTTAGCTCCCTGGGGCCCTCAAAGGACTTGTTCTCAAACTCCAGTGATACCTTAGTGCAGTTGCTGTGATTTTCGTCGTCGTATCCCCTTCCACATCCTAGACCTTGGCTACCCTAGAATGCTGCTGGGTTCACCCAGAATGTTGGGGTATTCAGGACACCCCAGGTTCTGTTGCCATCTGTCTTTCAGACCTTGAACAAGGCATTGTTTTTTTTTTTTTTTTTGAACTGCAGTTTTTCAAGTCTTATCTTTTTTGTAGGTGAGTCTTATCTTCCTAGAAAGGATATGGGCTCCCTGATGGCAGAGCTACACTTCCTGCATGCAGCCCCAGATATCATCACCAGAGCATAGATCAAAAGCTTACCTGTTAGCGTCACTCATCAGTGGGCAGAAGGGGGCTCTCCTGGGGTTCATCCAGCAACAAGAGGGAAAAGGAAGGCTTTGCATCCAGAGTAAACCCAGGATTCCAGGCTTACTGCTCTTGTGTGAGCTTTGAAGGGAACACTCCCATCCTCATCTGGACAGGAAAGTTGACTGGTCTCAGAGTATAAACCATGTCTTTGTTTTGTCCTGAGCTTTGAGAGTTCATGGTGTGCTTAGAGGAACCAGCAGCTCACTGAGATAAAAGATTATACTAGGAAGCAATGCCCTAAGCCATTGCCTGTGTTGCCAAGTGTCTGGATTGCCATCTTCTCAGTGTGCGTTTTCCTCTTGCCAGTTGGCAAATCTGTGTCCTCCTATCCCATGTGCACTATGAGGACTTAGAGTAGGCTGTGTACCACCCCCCCTTGTGGATCAGAGCACCCCTGGAGGATGTCAGTGCTGTTCATCTCATCCCTGATCATGATTCTACTGCATCTACCTATACCTCTGTCGGCAGCAGGCCACCCAACAGCATTCAAAGATCTCACCATTGGGCCTAACCAACCGCTTTCCTCCACCTTCACATTGAGGCATCCTGCTTAAAATAAAAAGCAGGGAAGATGCAGCTATGTAATTGAACCACTTCCCCTCTGTTCTTAGGGGTTTACCGACTCTCCAGGTGCATCAAATTGTCTTGGATATTCCACCATTTTGCCAACCGGGTAGTAATATACAAAAAGGGTGCTACTCTTCACGGGAGTACTCCTCATATCCAAATGCTCACATGGGTCAGTCTGGGTAAGATGCAGACCCTGATTTCATGATTCCAGGGTAGACCTAGATGCTGTAGGTCCATCAACTCTACTTTGAGTAAGAAGGTCATGTAGAAAATATTTATAAGACAACTAGAATGTGTCTAATTTTTTGTGTTGTAAAGACAACGTGAAGGCAGCTGACTGAGATCTACTTTCTCTAATTTATTTGTCTTGTGAGAGAGAGCTGAAGTTGGCTATGCATTGCACCTTGGGAAATATTCTTGGAGTGAATGTGTTCTCCTGACACAGAAGGTCTGTGTGTGCTAAAAATGAGGTATACCTATACAAATATGACCTGCCAGGGCTCATAGCATAGAATAGATCATGGCAGTGCTGAGCATAAAGCCCATGTTAGAGGGACCTCTGAGAGCACAAATGGGACATTGGGTCTCATGGCACCAGCCAGATGCCCTGAAAGAGATGCACCTGCCTGTGAATCAGGATGATAAAGGCTTTAGCACTGAGGGTGAGTGTGTTACAGATTAAGAAATAGGTCTTAGGAAGGTGAGAGGGAACACAATTTGGTAAGACTTGGTAAAGTAAGACTGAACTGACCATTGAGGACCGGATAAGGCCACCCTACCCCCTCCACTAGGGTCAGGGGGAGACCTGGAGACTTTCATACCTCATCATGCATGGTTAGGGAGAATCTTAGAGGCTGCTTGTCAGCCACACAGATGATGGCTGGGAAGTGGGAATGGAAACAGGCAAATCAGCTGCAAAGAATGATTATTACTGAGTGCACTTGTAAGTGGGATAATTCATGAAAAGTAGCTGAAATCAAGGACTTATTCTAAGACTAATTTCAAGTACTGCAGCAAAGATGAGATTTGCTGGCAAATCTCATGATGCTCTGTGGGCATGGGGACAAAGTTGGCTGCTGATCATCCCCTGCTACCTACTTTTCCAAAGAGAGAAGGCCCAGGGCCAAGAATTGGCCAAATTCTTTTTGCCCCTTCTAAAAGTAAATTAAATATTAATTGGAAAAAACACAAAAGAGCTGGCTTATATTTTACTATAGCAAAGCATCAATTTCAGGTCAAAGAATAGTAAACCCAGGAGGGTGTCCAGATACTTTTTTAGGGCTACAGAACTGGGCAGGGCTCAGGAAGCAGAGCTGCACCCATCGGAACATCAGATGAAGATGCGGCCCTTCCTGCAGGCTGATGCACACAGTCATACCAGAAAGATAGAACACCTGTCCTGCCAGGTGTCTGTGAGAGCACCATTACAAAAGCAAAATTTATTTCCAACAAATAATATCCATTTTAAATTCATATATCTCTTGCAGCAGTAATATATTAAGTAAGGGATCAGCAAAGTGTAGCCCACAGGCAATTTATTCAACCATCTGCTTTTATACAACTGTGAGTGAAAGCTAAATTTTAGATTTAAAATGTTGGGAAAAGGTCAAAAGATTATTTCATAGTCCATGAACTTTGACATGAAAATTGAAGCCTCGGTTTGCCTAACGTTTCCCTGCAACATAGTCACCCTGCTTATGGCTGCTCTTCAGAAGCGGAGCTGAGTCATTGGGACCATGGCTCCATGACCCACACATCCTGAATATTTACTGTTTGGCTCCTCACAAACTTTCTGACTCCTGCGTGAAGCTACTATGGTCCATTTACACCTCAGTAGGAAGTAGTTTATTGGAGTAGCTAGGCCTAGGAAGATTACAATAGCAAATAATCATATTTGGATAGAGGCAAAGAATACAAATATAAAAACAAGGCTCATTGCACAAAGGACGGGAAAAAAAACTGAGAGATAAGAAATGCTAGCCAATTTTACAGGTAAGGAGAACTTAGGCTAAAGAGGGCTTAAGTGAGCGACTTAATCCCAATCTCACTCTTGTGAAATGGCAAGAATGGAATTCAGATTAGTATGAGTCTGTTCCAGAGAGCACTGTAGCACTGGAAGTGAGAAGTAGTACACCAAAGGGTCGTTGGGAGTTGCCGAAGGAGCATATTACCAGCTCACAGGAGGCTGTTTCGGAAAACTGCTTAGAAGAGGGAAACCACCTGGGTATCCAAAGGCAATGAATTTAACCTCTTGATTACTTTTTCTGTAAAATGGTGACAAACTTCAGGTTGACCAGAGGAGGTGAAATGAATAGAGCACCTTAGAGGGACCCGTGACATCAATCCTCACCCCTTTCCCCCCCCACCCCATTCACACTGCCACGGTCAAGCTTGTCCACCACATGGACACACTCAATCTCGTATGATCCCAGAAGCTAAGCAGAGTTGGGCCTGGTTAGTATTTGAATGAGAGACTGCCTGCAAATGCCAGATACACTAGGCAGCGTCAGGGCCCTATCCCCAGAACCACAAAATCAAACAAACAAACCCACGTTTGCAAACTGCCCATCTTTCAGACACTGTCTGCCTGAATGAGAAGTTGCTTGAGGTTTCTTTCTGGGTCAGAGAAAACAAGACAAGCCCGAGTGTTGGATGTTATGCTTCGAATACAAAGATGCTGGCTCAGACATAGCTTTTTACACCAGGGCAGAACCCTATCTTTCCTTCAAGGAGAATGCAGTATGAAAAATTACACTCTTCCATTTAACAGGGCTGCACTTGGCTTTATTTGGAGCCTTTCTCTGGGGACTCGCTCCTTCATCTTCTATCCTTGGTCTCTGTTGCCTCTGCCCTCCCGTCTTCTTTACCTTGTTCTCTGTATCCAAACTGTGTCCTCTTCCTGTGTGCCCACTCTCCACTCTTTCTTCCCACTTTCCTTCCTTCTACATTATCCCTCTGATTCCCCTCTCTTCCCTTCCCCCGCCAGTGCTCCCTGAGCCCCACCCTGGGGAAAGCAGTGGGGCCCCGGAAGGTGGAGGGAGTGCTAGGACCAGGGACACACCAGTGAAGATGCAGCTGGGCATAGAACGAGAAAGGCTGGACTCAAACCTTAGCTCGGTCACAATCTGGCCACAGGGTCTGCTTGAGCTATTTCTCTGGCTGAGCTCGTTTCCGCAATAAATTAAAAAACGGAATCTCTGGCCAAACTATTTTTGCAGGGTTGGTAAGACCCAGAGAGGTTTTAGTGTAGAAGGACTTTGAAAGCTTTAAATCACTATGCAAATAAGGCTGTGATTAAAACTGGGGGAAAGAGATGCTGCCGTACGAATGAGTAAACACGGGTATACACATCTAAATCTGTAGAATTCACTGAGGCTGCACGGCTTGGACATCATGCTTGGAATCTCAGTGCTTAAGATTGGGACATCAAAGATGGGGAGACATCTAAGTGGGGCAGGGTAGAAATAGCACAGTGCCGAGGGGCTGGGAACCCAGATTTTAGTGCCTACTCAGCCATAACTCAGAAAAACCACTCCTGACTTTGGCTTCACTAACTATACACAGAGAAAAATGCCATCTTGTGGGGTTAGATGCAAGGCAGTGGGTGGAGCACAGACCCACACACAGGAGGGCTTACTGAACAGAAGCTCTTTCCTTTCCTTTTCTTTTTCTAAAGTTCCTTTATTCTGGTTTCAAAAATCACAATAAAGCATTTTTCTCTAAAATAATTGGCCGGGGCTGTACTACACCGGCTGCAGCAGGGTGACCCTGAGCTCCAGGTCTGTTCTGCACACATAGTGGAGCAAGCCAGCTCTGGTGGCAGGCCTCGTGGGGTGCTCCTTTGTGAATTACAGCCTGTTTTGACATCCCTGACACAGTCGATCATTAAGGTACAACAAATGGCTCCATACAGGATGTGGATTTACCTACTCAGTGGTGTCTTAATGCACTTGAAGACCTGCTAGATTAAAGTATTGTACTCAAGCCTGCCTCTGCCTGGCATCCCCAGGGCTAGAGTGATGTGGGCCTTGGAGGATTTCTGAGTTCAGTTATCTCATCCCTGAAGGGGCAAGGTTGGAGACAGACAGCACTAAACCCTCAGTACTCGTTATTACCATCATAAGTAATAACCACTCCTGTCTGATCACCAACTGTCTCCCATCTTAAGGCATTGTATAGTTCTCCCGTTTACTCTCTGTCACACACCCAATGCTGCTGTATTCCCATTTTACAGAAGAGGTTAGAACTCATGTTACATAGCTAGTAATATTCAGACTAGATCATTTTTTTTCCAACATGGAGCTCCTGCTTAGTCACCTACAATACATCTTAAAAGAGGAAAGTATTAGAATCTTGTGAAAGCGTTGGGGAATAATTCTGCAGTTAGAACCCTTTCCCTACCTTGTTACTTGGACAAGGAAGCCTTGGAACAAGAATTTGGCTTTCAGGGTGGAGGGTATAGGGAGAGGTACCACTCCTTTTTACACTAACACACACAGGGGACCTGCTTGCATTCAAGAAAACAGGGCTATCCCTCACTTAGGCTGTTTATATAACCTCATGGGGACCACAAAGAAGACAAGGCTTGAACAAGAAACTAAGAGGAGGAACCACAGTTATAAAATCAGGTCCTCTGACCAGAACTCCACATTCTACCTCTATTCTTCATGAACCTTGCTCAGACCCTGTGTCACACACAACCAGTTGGCTTCTTCCACTAATAGTTCTTGTAAAAACTCATAGTCCATGGGATGTCTCCCTACAGAAAGTTACAGAGGGTAAGGCTACAGAGTGCTGCCTCTGAATTCAGAAAGACCCAGGTTCAAATCCAGAGTCCTCTGCACCTTGGCTGAAGGACATTGGCTATGTTACTTAGCCTCTCTGAGCCCTCAGATGTGACATCTACAAGAGGAGGCTGGTAACAGAGCCTATCCTGGAGGGTGGTTGTGAGGCAGAACTGTGACCTGCATTGTAAGAATGACAAAACTGACAGTAGCAGTGAGGAAAATGGATGGTGAGAATACATGGAGTCACCAAGGTAGTCTGAGAACCTGGCGAGCCTCTCAATGCTATTTGCTGGCTGTGCAACCTTGGGGAGGTCACTCGGCACCTTAGCTCAGTTGTCTCAGTAATAAAGTGAGCCTCCTGCTAATCACTTTCCCAATGCTGCATGGACTGATGACATGTAACAGGCCCAGAAAAGGGTCTATAAATGGAGGCCTCCTTCCTATCTGCATTGCCAAGAGGAGGGCAGGCCAGCCAGCCTGGGCACCAGTGTCATCTGCCCACCAAGGAGACGGGTTCTTGTGATGAGTGTGACCTATGGCATGCTCTCGTCTCCTCCTTGCGTTGCTGTCCACCTCTCTGAAGTGTGCCTAATAGTCCCCATTTCCTTAATTCTACATCAGGTGGTTCTCAGTCGGAGGGACAGAATGGAGAGTTATCAGTTGGTCCTGGTCTGTCTGAGAGCTCTGGATTCACATTTTTTTAAGTGAAGTACGACCAACGCAGCACTAGTTCTCAGGTGGTGCCCTGTGGCAGTTTGGATCTGGAGTGTCCCCCAAAAGCCTCATGTTCCTATGGATACTGTGTAGGGTTGGGAGGTGGGGCCTGGCTGGAGGAGCAGGTGCTTCGGGCTTGAACTGGAGGGACCTTCCTCCCAGTCTCTCTCTGTACCACCATGTTGTGAGGATCTCTGCCACTGGAGCTCTGGCTCTGGCCCTGCCCCTGCTCCAGCCCTGCCATGGGCTTCCACCATTTTCCTGCCACCTATCTGTGAATGGAATGTGACCTTCTAAAACTGTAAGCTACAATAGATCTTTCCTCCCTAAGTTGTGGATGGTGGGTACTGAGTTGCAACAACAGGAAAGTAACTAACACATGCATACCCTAACCATGTAGATGCAGAGGGGTAACGTGGTCTTGGCCTAGTTAAGCTGCCAAAGCTTCCCCTCAACTGAAGAAAGTCCCTTAGGGCCTACTTGGTGCCAGGCCAGTGGTAAGACTCTGGGAACCATGAGCTGGAGTGATGGAGTGAGTGGAGTGGTGGAGTGGTGGAGTGAGGGGTAGATGAATAGACCACTACAATGCAGTCAAGCAAGTCACCAGGCAAGTCCAGGCGGGAGAACAGAGAGCACAGTGCCTGTCCTGTGCTCAGCTGCTCAAGAAAGATGGCCGGCATCAAATAGACAGAGGATCTGGGCACCAAAGTCAAGACTTTAAAGTGAATGCAATCATCCAAGTGTCCTGAGGGGGTGAAGAAGAGGCGGTGATGGGAATAGGCAGGGAGAAACGTCCACAGGAGAGCTTGGTGCTTTATTACTGCACTCCCTGGGGATCTGTTTATATCCATTATCATCATCTCTTCCGTTGTGACAGTTGCAGGTGGGGATTTTGGAGAAAAATAATTTTCATGTTAGTATTCATGAGCAGTGCAGTATGTGGATGAAGTAGACAGAACTTTCCAGAGAAGTTCTATGAGGCAGTAAACAAAATAGCCAGAGTTCTTCTGGCCCAGAGGAGCAAGACAGGTACCAGAAGCAAGGCTCCTTCTCTTTGCTTGGGTCTATTCTGTATTGCTGGGTAAATTATAAAGAAATGGAGTATGTTGGCTGTCAGTTCTGAAGGGAGGAAAGTCTAAGAGCAAGATGTTGGCATCCAGTTGGCTTCTGGTTAGGGCCTCATGCTGCAGCACAGTGTAGGGGGGAAAGCATGTAGGAAGTGAGCATGTAGAAGAGGAGCACATGTAGGAGAAAGATGGAGGGAAGGCCGATGTGCCTTTTCACAACCCACTCTCACAGTAACTAATCAATCTTGTAAGCCCCAAGTCACTCCCTCAAGACCAAACCCAATCTCTCAAGAAACATTAGTTCCTCTGAAGGTGATGCCCCATGACTTAATCACCTCACACTAGTTTCCACCTCTTAAAGATTCTACCACATTTCATATCATTGCCCTGGGCGTCAAGCTTCCAAAACAAAAACCTCTAGGGGACAAACTATACCCAAACTGCAGCCCGGCCTTCCCATGGGGACCAGGCATTGCTTTCTAGGATCTCTCAAAACTAGACCTTTCTGGACACTAAATGCTTTCATCATGTTGGTGAAGGTCAGTGTTTCATATAAATTGTCACCTCTCTTTTTTATATTGAAGTTATGCTTTGTTAATTGAAAGTATAATTTGAACAATGTTGAACATGAAGGCAGCAATGACTTACAAGCAAGCAAATCAAGTATATAATAATAAAAATTCAAATGAATTTCTGACTTCAGTAAATTGAAATTCAGAAATTTAAAAATTGTATCATGTATGCATTTTTAATTATCTTCGTGCCTCATTTTTTTGTTCATGCATGAATTCCAAATTCTGTAGCACATTAGAGACATTGTCACCTCTCTTTGAATTACAGTGTAAGACAGGTGACTTGTGCTGGGCCCAGTGGCACAGGCTTGTACTCCCAGCACTTTCATAGGTTGAGGCAGGAGAATCACACATTAAAGCCCAGCCTGACCAAGTTAGTAACTTAGTGAGACCCTGGCTCAAATAAACAATGAAAAAGCTGGCAATGTAGCTCAGTGTGAAGGGCCTGTGTTCCGTGCTCAGTACTGAAAATCAAACCAAACCAAAGAGATGAGTTGTTTGGCTAGTCTCATTTTTAAATGGCATTTCTGCTGGAATCTGAAAATTAGAACAGTCTTGATCATCCTCTACATCCCCAATATCAATGTCTGTCTCCTGCCTGAGACTCTGTATCCTTGGGTCATGCCGGCAAGTGAGCAGCAGAGGTCTCTCCCACCTTACTGAAGGTTTGGTTAACGGCAGCAGCTACACACACATTGAAACTCTCACCTTCCACGGACTTCTCAAGAGAAATCAGCCCTTTTCCCAGACTGCACGCGCAGAAGCAAATGTTGGCAGCATGCTGTACCCTTTATCCTTCTCCAAGACTTCCAAGGCTTCTGCTATTCAGGGTCTTAGCTTCTGTGGAACACAAGACCCAGGTCACCCAATGCCAAAGAACTACATTCAAGGTTCGTGGGCAGGACTCCCAAACTTGCCAGCAGAGCTCTTGTGAAAGGGGAAGAGCTGGCTGTCTGCCCAGGCCGACTCTTCCTGGCAAGAGTCCAGGAGTCCCCCTTCCCGTGTCCCAGGTGAGATTTACAAGCTCTTCGCTTCATAGAAAGTTTTAAGGTAATCAGTGCAGTTGGGCCACTAACTAATACTCGAAGATTGTTTTTAATTATAAAGAATTTGTATTCACTTGAAAAATGATAAAAAGTAGCAGAACAAAGATCACAATAAAAGTTTCCTATCATCAAAAGTGCAGTATTATCAATACTATGACATGGTTTTCTCTCTTCGTTCTGTCATTTGAACTTGCGTTCTTTTTCCACTGCACTTTATGTCATGTGCATTTCTCTGCATTGTCAAACCTTGCCACTCCTCCACAGTCACTGAATGTTCCCTCAAACTATCCATATTGATTGTGTCTTTGCAGTTAGTTGTGACTGTGATTGTCAGGAGCTAGCCTGGTTCCAGTGTTCTTTTTAATACATTAGTGAATATTGTTATACAAAAACCATTTGAATTTGAATTTTAACTAACTTTCTCATAAGTGTGCTGCTGCACCAAAGTCTATAGGATTTTGAGGCATAAGATAGGTTTTGCCAAGAAAAAAAAAAAAAAGATAGGTTTTGCCAAACAACTTTTATTCATTTCCATGGTTTGCCCTGCCTCCGGCCATGTGAGAGCTGTCTCTTCCAACCTCACACACATGAGCACAAGGGCCTTAGAGTATTCTGCAGATTCTGGATTTTGAACATATTTTCCAAAGCATGAGAACTTGGTTACAACTTTAGAATGTTTCTCAGTGGAATGGAAAGTCCTACACTCTATTACCACCTACAATCAAGGTCTCTTTATGTTAAAAAAAAAACAATAGATTAAAGAGAATTGTATACCTAAAGTATAGAAATATATATACAAGTCTTCTATTTGACAAGGCTGAATATGTGTGCATGAAAAACTATTTTCTTCCAATGTAGTTGCTACTCAAATCCATAAAAGTAAAGATTCTTAAGAACAGCTGCTCCATTTTACACTGATAATACATTTGTCCTGAGATAAGAAAATTGCCTACAAAATGCTCATGTTTATTGGACATAAGAAAGAAGTGTGTCTATAAATCCAGGAGAAAGTACCCTGGTTGGTAGAGTTAACGATTTTCCCCTTGGGGAAATTATCTTTCAGAAGAGCTGCTCTAAACTATTTGATGGACCTTTTTGCAAATTTCCGACATCGATCCTGTTGGACACAATCTATTTGGGAGCTGAGGATGTTCAGGGATAAAATGTTAGGGAGAAAGTGTGACTGAGAAATTGAGGGTGGTTCTTGGTTTCTGAACACCATATGGTTCAGTGCAGCTTTGGCTGCTGATCCCACCACCCACTAGAGGGCTTGGAGCCAGGGTGGGAGGAATAAGTGTTGTTATAGGCTTTAAAGAGGCTGTTGCTGACGTTAGCAAGGGAACTGAGGTACTCACACAGACATGAGAGAACCATGTAGAATACAATGGTTTTTCCTTTAACATGTGGAAAGCCTAATGCTTCCAGGATTGGAGATCAGTATTTCAGTGCCAAGCCAGGCTGGCTAGCAAAGCAGAACTTGCCTGAGGGTTGTGTGTCATCTAGGACCCCTCGAGAAGCAACCTTTAGACAGAACCTCAAAACCAGTCCTGCAAAATAGCAACATCTTCAATTCAAAGGGGCTGGAGTAAGAAGGAGGAAATGCTTCACAGGAAATGCAAAGACAAGAAAAATTCAGTCAGAACAGTGAGGCCAGGGATTCCCTGAGGCCCAGAGCATAATAAGTACAGGTAACTTATGTCAGGCATCCTTGTCATTCAC
Organism: Ctenodactylus gundi; assembly: GCA_004027205.1. Taxonomy (NCBI): domain Eukaryota; kingdom Metazoa; phylum Chordata; class Mammalia; order Rodentia; family Ctenodactylidae; genus Ctenodactylus; species Ctenodactylus gundi. The sequence continues at coordinate 206,018 of PVKB01002520.1, forward strand.
TCCTCAAATATTTAGTGAGACCCTTCTACATTCCAGGAATGGCTCCAAACTCTGGGCAGGTAGGAATGGAATGATCAAGATACAGATGAATGATCACAGAAATAAATGATTAAGACAAGTGATGCTATGATAGAATGAAGGAGAGGTGGTGAATGGCTTGGCTGAAGGTCAGCATTCAGTTGTATTTATGTGACTAACTGAACATCAGTGTGTATGAGGCACAGAGCACAGGCAATGTGAAGCCCAAGAGAAGGTCCCAAGGGGAGCTCCTTATCTGCACCACTCCTTTGAGCCACAGAATCACATAGTGGGTGCATAGAGGGATGAACAGGCCCATCCCCACAGCGTGCTTCTCTCCTCCAGGGATGTATTTCCACAGCCCGTGGAAGAGCAGCCACAGGACAAAGAGGAATTACTGAGTGTGCCCTATGGAATAAGAAACAGACATGGTTTCCTGTAGACTAGAGGAGCTCATGCTGTGCGTATACTCATGTTAGGTACTACTCATAGAAACTTCTCACTCTAGTTTACTAAAGAACTGGTGAGGATTTTGGCCTGCTTGATTCAGAACCCGTATCTGGGTTGGAATCCCGAACTCCTAGGTCCACTCCCATTTCACTAACCCTAACTCCTCTTCCATGCCCAGTGTCACTGTGGGCCCCTGAATAGGCCTGGGATGATTGTAGTAGCAGCAGCTCATATCCCATAATCTCATTTCTTGAGATGAGACCGGCAGGTGTGGGGCCACCCCCTCTTATCCCAGACTCAGGGTGGGCCACAGCTCAGGTTGCATCATACCCAAAGTCCTAATTTTCACTTGCTTCCAGACCCTTACTAGAAATCACGTGGTCAGACTTGCCCTGCAAATTGGGTTACTTTCAGATCCCAAAAATCCCTCCAATCAGTAAATGACCCTTGCCCTATTACCCTGGCTGACCCACCTCCCTTAAACTGCTTATAAGCCCGGCCCTCACCTCCAATAAACAAGCTGTTACACTGATTCAGCCTCCCAGACATGATACCATCGTACTCATGCCGCTTGAGACCCTGTTCCCCCAGACTTCACTGGTTCCTGATTGCTGGTGGCCAACAGTGGCCGGAGACCCCCCGGACCCCAACATACCACTCATCCCAGGCTCTCCACAATTGCTCCCTTCAGTATTTCAGGATCCTTATTCTTTACTTTGACCTAAACACCCACTCTGAATTCTCTAAAGGAAACTTCCTCATCAGTGATGTCTTCAGAAGTTTCCTCTCTAGCATGTTTGCAAGTCCTGGCTGACCTGTTTGCCTGAACAACCATGGTCTGATCATCAGTTCACTCGGTCGTGCTGTGCAGCAGCTGCTTCCAGGGGTCTTGGCAGCCTACAATATGGATATATTTATCGTTCACTGTCACATGTGCCCTGCGTCAGTAGCAGGTACGTTGTTCTGAAGCAGGGTGCCAAGCCTTGGGGGACTGTACATCAGCTCCATTTTCTCATTCTAGACCCCAAGCTTGATCAGTTTTTATGGCAGAAATTGAACCTGGCAAGAGTAAATGGAAAAACACATTACCTCTTAAAGCCTCTGCCTAGAACTGTTGCTGTCATTTCTGTCCCTGTCAAAGCAAGTCATATACCAAACCTAAAATTGCAGACAATAATTCGACCTCTCCAGAGTAGCATCCTTATCACAAATGTTTTCTTCTCTGTGCCTGTAAAAAAACACCTATGCCTTTCCTCCCCCATGTCCCCAGATCATGGCATAAGGCACTGAGTCATGGTACTTGTGAAGTCTGAATGAGGCTAGATTTGATCTGAAAAAAAGAAATATCTATTTTCCACACATACACTGCATGAAATAAAGGATCAGGAACAGGTAACTAGTAACCAGTCCCACCAGGAAAGGGGAGAAGGAGGCCCAAGAGTCACCACTGCATAGCATTTCTGTAGTTCCATAAATGATTATTATGGAGTCCTCTGCCACAAAAGGAGACTCGTGAATGGGCCTTGATGCTGGACACAGCTCCTTTGTCTGTTGTTCTCTAGTATTCCTGCCTCTCCCCTCAGGATGTTCCTTCTTTTCCATAATCCATCTTGACCAAATTTTTTTAAAGCATTGGAAAATATATCCTCTTCATCCTCTAATTAGCTTAGCCTTCATTCTAAGTTGGGGACCCAAGCATGGTTTTGCAAAGTAAATGGATATAGTCTGTTAAAATACTTCCCTCATGACTGTCCGCTGTCATTTTCTGCTCACAGCCAGTCACATGGCTAAACACTGTGCTCCACTGGGCAGGGAGATATACTCCTTCCACTGGGAGGAAGGCATAGTCAGAAGCAATATTCCAGAGCATCATATGTAGAAACCACCATCTCCAGTGGAGGGTCATGGTCCTGCTTCTGTGGTTCTCTTGGGACTGGAACCTCTGCTCTGCCTACACAATGGAAGAAAGAAAGAAAGAAAGAAAGAAAGAAAGAAAGAAAGAAAAGAAAGAAAGAAAGAAAGAAAGACAGACAGACAGACAGACAGACCTGCTGTAAACTCATTTCCTGTGAGGGCCTACCTTGCAGGATCAGTTTCCAGGCTACCAGCAGATTCCTATGGGGCACCCCAAAGAGCTAGGCATGGATTCCCCTACCTTCCCCCACCCTCCCCATTGCTGAGATCCCTGACTGTGGCAGGCGTTTATTGCCCATATTTTCTCTATCTGCACTCACAGTGCTTTGGGGGCCGATTTGAATGACAGACTGCCTCCAGGACCACCCCCTCAGAACTTTTCACTAGAATCTCCTGAGGTGGGAATGGGAATTTCTCAGGTGATTCTCCTGAGGCCAGGCAGGATCCCACACCTGTCTGTGGAATTTGAGAAGCACAGTATATGAGCACGTGTGCGATATAGATCACATAGTCTGTGATGTGAGAAGAGACAGCAATCAGGACTGGAGCAATAACAAATGGCTTCCTGAAGGAGAAATTAGGAGATATTAGAGGGACAGAAATAGGTAGGGTAGGAAGTTGATTGGTCTAAGTGAGAAGTGATGATGGCCATAAGACAGGAGTAAAGGGACATTGACCTTGGGTACCATCCAAAATCTAAAATCAAAAGGTCTTAATGGCCATTTAGAAATATAAGGTAAAGTGTTTGGTGCTCTAAAGTATTGCTTCCTGGATTTGAAAGCTTTAGAAGAAGGCGTTAGGAAATGGTTTTTATGGGTTATTATATAAAGCAGCACTTATCAAGTTATCTTCAGTGAAGGACCAGGATTATTTACAATCGGTCATGAACCAATACTTTGTAAAACTATAAAAGAAACAAATTTATAGAAAAATAAAACAAATGGCAAAGATATGTTCTCATTTTTTGTTGTTATTAGGTTTTACAAATATAAAATTACTCTGTGAAAGCATGATTAACATGTTCAAATGCTTACTCTAAATTTCTGAGTTTACCCAATGTTAGACATGTAAGGGACTGGACCTAGTCTGTGAACCACAGTACTCCATCCCATTGCACTGCTCAGAGCAAGTCCTTGCACTCACCGTCCACAAAACTAGGTAGAGATAGGTCCTCTCCCCTTCTCAGTTTGCCCAGCAAGCCGTATTTATATATCCTAATCTAGTGATACCACTTCTCCCACATGACAGGAATAAAATAGAGAAGACTGAAGAAAGCTTCAGCTTCAAGGAGAGCTGCTGGGCAGAAAGCTGCCTATAGATCCTCCCAGGTGCTCCCTGAGACAGCCTCAACATATCTGCTGACATGCACAAGTAACATGTGAGGTTCTGTGCACAGGCAAGGGCACCAGTAATCTCAGCATTGGTCTGGGACAAAATCAGATTCCGTCTGTTGTCTGGAAACTAGTGAAAACCTCACCGGAGGACAAAAATGTGAGGACAAATTTTAAGCTATTTCATTTGACATTTATTGAGAATAGCTAGGGAGATAAAACAGAGTTGAAAATACATTGAGGTTTCTTCCAAGATCAGAGCCACTTATAGGAGCAAGTTCAATACGCATACTCATCCACAGACATTCACACTCAGGCTAGAGGGTGTGTGTAGTGTATGCACACACACATGTGCAGCAACGCACATACAGGTGCACACACCAGCCATGTCTTGAGTACTTCCCATTTTAATGCCTGGGAGCTTGTTATTTGGTAGCTGACTGGAGACCAGACAGATGATATAAGCAAGGTGTCCTGTTTATGTGGGTAGCAGCACAGACTTCCTGCCCTTAAAAGTCAGAATTCAACCGTGAGTCTTGTTTGTATTCTGATTTCTGTAATCTGACAACTTATTTCACGAAGAGTTATTAGGCACCAGTGATGTGTCACACTCTGTATCTTAATGTACACAGTGCAAGTCCTGCTCTAGAGTAAGAATGAAACATAAATTCTTCAGTAAATAATTGATAGAAGTCTGGGGAGTAGATGGGTTGGAGCAGAATCTTCATCAGTTTGAATCCACGAAGGATAGTCACCTGTTACAGGAGACCCAAGGGAGAGAAGGATCAGCAAAAGGAAGAGTGGGGACCGAATGCCAGGCAGAACAAAGGCCTGAGGCTTAACCACGATACAGGCACAGACAGATTTGTCCCCTCCCTCCTTGTCCTTTGTAGCTAATTGTCTCTGCTTAGAAGGAATTAAAAGGTGATAAAATACCATTGTGAAAATAAAAAATAGTAAGTGGAAAGGGGTCAGCAATAAAGAAGGAGAGGGAATTTCTTATGTTTGTAATTGAGGCCCAGAGTTTGCGGTTTGTTTCCTTCTAAATGGTGCCTGTGTGTAATTGTTTTTAATTGGGAAAGAGAACGTCAAATAATTTAATGCTCAAAATGTGTGTGCCTTTTATGTGTCAGGCACAGGGCTAAGTGGTTAGCATTTATTATCTCGTGCAAACCCTATAAATAACTTGGAAATAGGTGTTTGCATCACAGACTCTGACAGCAAAGGAAACGACTTACTCACAGAAAGTGATACCAAATAGCAGAGCTGGAGTCATGCTGAGGCCTGACTCAAAAGCCCTGGTGTCCTGGGGTTCTGCTGTGTGGCCTCCCTCTGAGGCAGTTAATGAATTTCCCCATTCCGCAGATGACCAAGTTGAGATTCCAAAAGGTTAGGAAACATGCCTAAGGTTACTTAGCTGGCAAGACAAGAGGAGCTATATAACTTGTGGATCCCAGGGCAGAATGCAGATAAGGACACTTTATTCAAAAATTATTAAAGGCAGTGATAGCATGAGCTGGTCTTGGAGCCAGGACTGGGTGCCCAGCTTCCCAACTCCCTCAACACTTTCTGCTTCTCTCCAGCTGAATGTGCTATGTCATGATTCTGGTCCCATGAAGATGGTTGGTGACAGGTGAAAAGAAAATGACTTCAGAAAAACAAAATGTGCATTATGGAGTTGGGTTTGAGTGTCAGGTCAGTCTAGCCCAATGCCAGCTCTACCAACAACTTGCCGTGTGTTCTCTTACAGAGCTGGTAAACCTGGCCTCAGCACAGCCCTCCCCTTTCCTCTGGCGAAGGGATGACAGAATCTAGCTTTCAGACCCCCCTTTTCATGTGTGGCCTGGAGCCAACATGTGGGAGTCTACTAACTCACCTGTGCTTCGAGAGCACTGCCTGTGTGCCGGGCATGGCTGAGCACTTCCCTTGTAGCATATCCTTATTCTTCACAACAGGCTGATGAGATGCAGAAACTGTGAACAAAGAGCTTTAGTGACTTGCCAGAGATGCGGCTGCTTTTCAGCAGAGGAGACACAGTCTGCACCCAAGAGTCCAGCTAGTCCCCCTAACCGTGCACTCTACTGCCTACGGGTCCCCTTGGCCTGTCCAAAATTGGGCTTGGATGCTGAGGAACATATGACAAAGAGCCATGTGAGGAAAGGACAGGGAAGGCAAATCTCAGAACCCAGCTTTTGTCACTGTCCTACTCAAAGGCCGTGGGCGGGCCCTTGTGTTGTACACTCTGAAGAACCCTCTCCCTCGGCCAGGACTCAAGGTCCTTGTGATCTGGTTTCAAAGCTCTTTCTGGCTTTACTTCATGCCAGGTGCCCTCAAGGCCTCTCCAGCCTCACATATGTCTATACTTTCTGAGGCTGCTGGATGGCGCAAGCTAAGTTGGGGTGAGGGACAATCATGTTTAAACTAAATTACACTGCTTGAATTTAAAGCTGCATAGCCACTAGACCCTAATGAAGACATTCTGGCATTCGCTTCCTGGTGTTCCCCTGATTCTACGACACTGTAAAAATTTCATCTTTTATTTACTGTAGTCCGATGTCTTCACATCAGGAGCCTTGCTAACTTGGAAGGGATGTCACCTTTGGCATTTGCCAGCTCTCAGAGGTCACAACTGACTAGCTGTCTCCCTTCTCAAATTATAAACTAAGCAATCCAGAGTTTACACTCCAAACTACCTCTTCACTGGGTTCTCACAACCCGCCTGCCCTAAACATCCCAAAGCCTGGTAAAGGCCAGCTAGGTTAGCTCCACGCCCTAAAGCCCCGGGAAGTCGTCCCACCGGCCAGTTCCAGGCCCACGCCCGTTTACCTGCTTCCCCTGCTCATTTCGGTGGAAACATCAGTGCAACCTCCCACACACAGCTCCTCCCCTCTCCCCAGCCCCTGAGTGGCACTGGTGCTCTTCTGTGTAGCCACCATGATGTGGTATCTCCCCTTCCTGAGCATCTATGAGTACAGTAGTGTAGTCAAAGCAATTTCATTCTGGTCCATTTGTCTGTATTATGCTCAATAATAATAATAGGGCCTATATTTTTATCTCCTCCAATATTTATTAGTATATATGGGTGATAGAAAATGGTTACATAACTTGATTTTTGTGCACATATATATCATGACAACATTACCATTCCTTCCTCCCCTTAATGACCCTCTCACTCCCTCCTTAATCCCCCCTCAACTCCCACTGTCATATCCATTTGGTTCTATAAAATGCCTGTATTCTAGGTTTTTCATACAAGAGAAACTATGCAATATTTTCTATTCACTAAGCATAATGGTCTCACATTGTGTCACAAATTTGTATCTGTCTTTATAGAAGAGTAGTACTTTATTGTGTACATATACCTTATTTTTTGTATCCATTGGTCTGTTGATAAATATTTCAATATCTTTTACAGTGGCTATTGTTAGTTGTGTTACTATAAACATGAATATATATATATATATATATATATATATATATATATATATATATATATATATAAACAGTATTCAGGCTGCTTCCCTCAAGAAGCCTCCTTTGAGTGCCCTGGTCAGCATGAATTACCCCTTCCTGTCTGTCACCCACAGTTAAAGGGAAGAAAGATTTATTTTAGCTCACAGTTTCATGTTTTCAGTCCATCCATGGTAATGTGGCAGAGCAGGTGGCAGAGGAGCTCTTCATAGCATCACAGGCAGGAAGCCAAGTGAGAAAGAAGGATGGAGTTAATACACTCCCTTCCGGATCGTCTCTCAGTGTTTTGCCCTTCCAGGTCAAGCTGTAGTGGTTGGCCCATTCCAGATCACACACTCAACAATATGTATGCCACATGCCCATAACCTACTACATGCCCCTCGACCATCACCTACCTCTAGTCCATAGTTCACCACAAACCTATAATCCACCAAATGCCTATAATTCACCCCTCCTGATCAGATCTTAACTTGTAACAACATAATATCCAAATATATGAGGCTTTTTAGGAGGACATTCCAAATCCAAACCATAACATCCTTTGCTGCTCAGAATCTGTTCTTTATTCCTGTCCACCTTAAAGCTGACCATCTGGCTGCCACTGCCCTATGAACTTCTTTGGAGGGTGATAGCTTACACATCTCAGCTTCCCTTGCATCCATTCTGCCTGGCACACAGCAGGTGCTCAGTCAATTCATGGCATTCAAAATAACATAAAAACAATGGCAGTAGTAGCACCAACAGCTCTCCCAGTTGGTACTTTGAATACCTTTTTCCAATTCCCAGAGTAACTCTGCAAGGTAGATTTGGGTTATGCTCATTCTACACATGAGCAAAATGAAGCTCAGAGAATTCTAGTAATTTCCCAAGACCACACAGCCAAGAGGTGGCATCTCAGTCTATCCAGCTGCAGAGTTAACAATCTTACATTGAATTCAACTGAAGAGAATCCTATAATGATCCTATCAGAAGCAACACCTGGAAAAGATTGATGAAGGGATGCCATCAGGAATTTCTGCTGTTCTGAAATGTATACCAGGTGGAACTCTGCTGTGGAGTGATGTTTCAAAGCACAGTCTGGATCCTTTATGTCCTCTCTAAGCACTTATTTATAACTCTCTCCTGGCCCTGAGTTGAAATCCAAACCTCCCAGCGGCCCTCAGACCACCTCTGGAGCCCATCTCTCCTTTTTAGCCAGCCCATCCTGGTTCAAATGCACCGAGCCAGTGGAGACAGTGGGGCCCACTACTGAGCCTCAGGTCCCTTGTAGCTTCTTCTCGCAAAAGGAGAGAGCCCTGTATTCCCAAACCGAAGCTACTCATGCCTTGGAAGAAGGCTCAGAGTTGTCAGAGGTCGGATGCCTGCAAGCCTGTTTAGAATACCAGCCACCTGCACAGCCCCTGCTCAGGAGACCCCTTGTCCCATTCCCATCACTCTCCAGCATCCCAGTGCCCAACCCCTTGCCTTAAGCAAACCCAGCAATTTCCTAAAACCCCAAGGCTTCTCCAGTGGCTAGAGCTGAGTCCTGGAGCAGCTGAGGGCATGCACAGTGTAAGCAAGAGGTTTCTTTTCTCCTATTTACATCTTTCCCTTTCCTCCCTCTGCCTGATTTCTGAGCACAGGATTGGGACGGGTGAACATGATGTCTTGGATATGAGCACTTCCATCACCTTTGCTTCCTACAAGTCTCACACCAGCCTTCTTTTCCACCTCTAGGTGGCTATCAGGAAAGTCCTAAGGGGTTCGTCTTTTCCTGAAAAGAAAACATTATGTTCCCCCAAATTTAGTAGAAGTTATAATAAAATCATCAGGTTTCTTAATTCTTAATCCACAGGGAAAGAGCTTAAGTCCTGGTGGCATTCCAATGTGAGCCTTTTCAGGAGTACAGGGTAATATAGGCCTGATTATTAAAACAGCAGGCAGTAAGCTTCCTTTCTGTCCATGTAAGAAAAAAATGGAACCTGTGATTCATAAATTAGTCTCTAGGCCCTTTAAAACTTGAAAAGGTTTTCTTTCTAAGCAGGAAAGCTCACAGAAACATGGGAAGTGCATGAGCCAAATCAAGTTGTAAGTTGAATGTTCCTTCCTATTTTTTTAATTTCTCTGCTCTGGGAATTGAACCCAAGACCTTCATACCCCACTGAGCTATATTACTACTTATTTTTATTTAATTTATTTTGAGACAGGGTCTTGCTAAGTTGTTAAGTTGTCCAAACTGGGCTCCAGTGTGGCATCCTCCTGCCTCAGCCTTCCAGAGTGATATGATTACATGACTTACACCACCAGGCTCCGTTGGGATGTTCCTTAATATGGCTTCATATGAAGGTCACTATGTTAGACCCTTAGCCCACATTATCTCCCTGATGGCTCATGACCATCCCAGAAGCAAATGTAATTATCTCAAATTTGCAGATGAGGCAACTGATACTGTGAGAGGACAGTAGCTTTGCCAAGTTCATTTGACCGCATGAGGGAGAGTGGAGATTCAAATCCAGATTGGTCCAGTCTTAGGTGACAAAGAAAATTGTCAACCCCCACAAACTTCTTTCAGGGTGAAGCAGTGATGAGACCAACACTCGGATCCTTTGTCAACATCAAGATTATCCCTTTAAAACAATAAGTTTAAACTGAGTATTCAAAATTGAACTTAAATATTGTTCTCAGTTCCAGAAAATCCTTGGACTCATGAAACAGCTTTTTATAAAGGAGCTGTATGGCCTTAGGCTAGTCACAATAACTCAACCACAATTTCATTATTTGTAAAATTAAGGTAATAATATCCCTCACTGGGATGTTCTTTAAACCCCTGGAAGGATTAAAAGAAAGAATAGATGTAAAAGCAATTAGGACTTTGTAGATGTTTAGTAATTATCATTTCCTGAAGTATTATAATTAAATATGATAATGTGACAGTAATATCTACTGACTATGTTCCTACGTTGGATACTGAAATGATTGTGCATTCACTCTCCCTCTAAAAAATTTCTATGTGCTAGGTACATATTTCAGAGAGAACTGAGACTCTAAGAGGGTAAATGAGTTGCCAGAGTTACATAGTGAGTGATCAGGTTGGGAATTATACCCAAATCTACCCAACTTGAAGGTCATACTTATAAGTGCCATGCAGTCTTACTTTCCTGAAAACGTGGCAGAATAGACATTACATGTGGCATAGCCTGAATTAGGCAGCTTGCCTTTTGCTCTCATAAATCCACACCCAAACTTCTTGTGGAAAGTGGAAGATATTTGTGTAAGCCTCGTACTCTCTCAAGGACATTGTGCTCGGAAAGCTTCATTGATTTTTTTTTTACTATATAGTGGCAATTTTCCCTGCTCCTCATAACCCTCAAAAACAAGCCTCAAGAGGTCACCGAAGCAACTGGCGACTGCAGTGTTCCTAACGCTCTTTTGTACCTGATTTCTCCCTTAAGACCAAAAGTGAACCTGTTTTCCAGAGAAGGTTGGCCAGAGGATGGAAACTGTCAGCGTTGTGACAACTCTGACTTTCCTATCGTGATTTACTTGTTGATTTATTTGCACTCCTTCTGAAAGAGAGTTGAGATGAAATTTCTCACCAGAAATAACCACCAAAATATAACAGATACAAAAGAGATGACTATAGCTCCAGAATAAAAAGCATCAAGAGTGTCATGAGTACGTCACATCAGCAGTGGTAGCCGATGCCTCTGGCCTTTCCTCGGTCATGACTCTCATTCCATTTTTAAAATAAAGGACAAGAAACAAAGAAGCAAAGCAAACACAAGTCTTTTGTGGCATGAAGAAGCAGGAGAAGAACATAGCTTATCACATTGAGCGAGGAGGAACCCCAGGAACTGGGAACCCCCGTGGGCAGGCAGATTCTCCCTTACATATTTTAGTTCTTCCTTCCCCTTTTGGGCAGGCTGGCAACCATACTGGTAGTTTAGGGTGCTGGCTAGATCTCTGCCCTGGTCACAGAGCTCTTTATCACCTTCAGTTGGATCCCTTGTCCTTGTCCACAAGCACAGAAGGAGGGCCAGTTGGTTCAGGGACATTGGGTCACGTACTGCCACTATCTTAGCAGTGATGTGGACTCAACTTCTCCCCCCTCCTTTGTTCGCTTGAGGTCTACCCAGTGTAAAACCTGTGAAAATAGGCCTGGGAAGTACCATTGAGGGAGGTGGAACCAGGAATTGCACAGGACAAAAGATCTGGCTAGTCGCCATCTTAGCCCACAGGTAGTTTTTCTTTTGCTACAGTTGGATCTTAACCCTCTGTGGACCCACTTCCCTAACATGACATGCCTATCCCATCAGCCTCTCTAGCACGTATCTCCAAGGATGAGGCATCCAGAGCCTTTGGCCACCATAGCAGGTGTTGTAGGGGGACTTTTAGCAGTGGAAATAAAGTCTGGTGCTTGTGGGACCAAGGCTCCTGGTGGAGGTGGTAGGGGCACTGCCTTTAGTTTTTAATTTGTACCTCTAAAAAGGAAAACTGAGAGGGGGGAGGGAGAAGCAGGGAAGAAACACATGCCTTCTTGTTGGCATTTTTCCCTGTGTATGGGAAGTATATTATCCCATTATCAGTTTTGGACCATGTCTTAGTTACTTTATCATTACTGTGACTAAACACCTGACATGCACAAATTACGGGGGGAAAAGTTTCTTCATGGGCAGCCAGCAAGAGCGGCAGCACATGATGGAGGTAGATCTAAAGGCGGTTCCTCATGGCATTTCAAACAGGAAGCCAAGTCTCAGGAAGGAAGAGAGGTAGTAGCATATATCCTTCCAGGTCCTGTCCCAGTGATCTGCCTCTTCTGGGTCCAGCTCAGTGTTTCACCCCTTCCAGGTTTAATTCCCTAACCTGGCCCATTTTTCTACCACACACCTAGAATGTACCACACACCCATAATGCACCCATCCAGACCAGAAAGCCATCTCCTAATAGCATATGGTTCCACAGATAATCTATTACCACCAAACACATGAGGCTTTGGGGGAATATTTCAGATCCAAATCACAGTGGACCAATTTCCTTGACAAGAACAAAGAGAACCAAACGTGAATAGTTTTGTGAACTGAAGTTAGCAGATAGAATCAGTGCCAGGGAGGCTGCAAAGAAGCCTGGATTCTGTCTGCAGCCCAAAAGCGCTGCCTCAGCAGCAGTCAGGGTGAAGTATCTGGGGTACCCCAAGATCCACCTGGCAAGAATTCCCTGTATTCTTTCTGATCTAGGTGTAGAGAGCTCAAAAGCAAATGCCATAATCCTTGCTGTGAAATGATGCAGGTACTGATTGCTGCAGGCACGTAAATGAGTACTTTCAATATGACATGTTACATTGATGGTGACTCATGGTCACCATGAATCTTGGCTCTAGTGCTGCCGTCTAATGTGGAGGATAGGGTGGGGGGTAGAAGGCTAACCCTAGACTAGAGAAATCCTGGTAGGTGATTTGGAGGAGGCGGCAAGAGAAAAGGTGAAAGAAAGGGACTCCACCTTGAAGAAACAGTGCCATCAAATGCACAATGGCAGAAAACATTTTATACCTGGGATGTTATACACCTGGCTGATTGTGGACACTTTCTTACATAATTGTGACTTTCAGACACACCTGGCAAGAAACCTGCCTTTGTCTCAGGGGTTTATCCTTAGGATCAAACTTGGGGCCTCTGGATCATGGGCTACAACAGTTCCGTGCTCTCCTCCTGCAGGTGGTAACGGTCTAATCCAGGCTCAACTCTTGGAGGCTATAATTGGGCTTATTCTTCTTTACCTAGTCACACTTATCCAAACACTTTTCCATTGTAAGTTCTCTGGAGATGAACTCACAACTGTGGTGTCAACCTTTGTTTATTCATACTCAGAGAAAACCCCCTACAGCACAGTGGCGTGAAAAAGAAGGCTCAGAGCTAAATTCAGATGAGGCATTTATCTGGAGCAGGCCAGGCTGTAGGACATGGAGACATTGTACCCTGTTGTACTAGAGTACACCACTGATTAGGGACCTGCTATGCACTTTGTACTCATTGTCATGTTGCACCCTCACCCTAGGGCTGAAGGGTCAGTGCTACAGTCCCTATCTTATACCCTTGGCTTGGAGGCCTACAGTAACCTTCCCAGGAATTTCTGGACCTGCTAGAGTCACGCCAAGATCATTGCTGTCTCTGCTTTTCTGAGGCTCTGGGGGCACGTTTGTTCTTGGCATTCAGATCTCAGTTCAGGTGCGGACTCTCCATGTAAAGGTGTCTCCTCTCTCACTTTCTGTCACACTAACTCCCTTCTGACAGGACAAAAGAAACCTATTTACCACCTGACACTCTCCCCTTGTACCTGGCCTGTCATTGCTGTATTCCTGGTGCTCCAAGCAGAGCCTTGCACATACGAACCCTAAATAAGAGGTTCAACTGGCTGGTCCCTAGACCCAGATACCCCATGGTACTGGTGTCACCATAGAGTAGTCAGTGGCCCATTGAGGAATTGTGGCTGCAAACTGTTGTGAGGTCCCACAAATTCAAAACTTTTTGAGTTTTTCATGGGTGAGAGCAGGAAATTTCATGGATCTTCCCTTTTTTTCTTTTCTTTTCTTTTTTTTTTTTTTTGAGACAGTGTCTCACTTTGTAGTCCAGATTGCTCCTGAACTCACTGTGTAGCCCAAGCTAGCCTTGAGTTCACTGCAATACTCTTGCCTCAGCCTCCCAAGTGCTGAGATTACAGGCATGCACTACCATGCCCAGCTTTATGTGGTGCTGGGGAATCAAACTCAGGGCCTTGAGCTGCTAAGCAAGGGCTTTACTGATGTGCTATTCTTCTATCCCCTTGTGGATTTTTACTTCTACTTCAGCAAAAGGATATCATCTAACAGCATTCTATGTAACAAACACATGGGGTTTCTAAACCAAGTGTGCCCGTAATTCACATTCCTTGATGATGCTACTCACTCTCTGCAAGTCTGACTGAGGAATGTTGCTTGGGCCCTTAGGTGTGCATCCTTGCAATGTGAGGTGCTCACCTTGCCCATCTCTGCGAGCACCATCTTGCATTAGCTCTCTCTCAATCCCTGTTATTATGTATCAGTCAATCCCTGTGTACACACACTCTTAGTGTTAATTTTCTTGATTGCTCTGTTCTTGTGTGTCTGCACTTTGATTATGATTCTGTTTCTCCCCATGCATTATCATCTCCCAATTATTTTTCCGTTGAAACGCAATGACAAGATCATCTACCTTCCATTAACAATCACAGTTCCGAATGTTTGAGCACACTTGCACTCTGCCTATGATCTCACATAATCCTCAAGTGACCATGCTCATTTTTAGTTTGCAATAAGATATGCGCATCCCTAAACATCAGCAGCGAGACACAATGGGGAAGGTGGGTTGAGAGGCACAACATGGAAAGGGGGAGAAAGGGCTTTAATCAGGATGATGCTTGACCTTGAGCAGACTTGATGTTTTCTGGTAGAAGTAGACCCATCCACACCTGCAGTCACAGTGTTCCATCTGTTCCCAAAACCCTGCCCCCACCACTTCACAGTGACATGCCAGCTGCAATGCTTCCAGATCTACTTCCACAAGCAAATGTCAGATTTCTTAAAGGTCAACTGCCATATTTATTATAGCACCCGTGTAAAATTGTGCTAATGCTTTCTCTCTCTCCCTTTGTGATACATCACAGGTATCTAAGTGTTGCAGCTCATTCTATTTTTTCCATCATGCATGGCAAATGTGCAGATGTTCAGGGCATGCACATGTGTATGTCTCATATTCCTATGTGGTTCCACTCAGCCAAACGTGGTTTTCTGTATCTGCCTTGTATTTTTCATGGGGAGAAATCTTGTGTCAGCAAATGTAAAAATTCCATTATCTTCAAACGCTTCCATAATATAATTGTTGAGATAAATAATTATTTGAAGTAAATTCACAGTTTTAAGACTTTGACAGGAATGACTGTACCTGATTAACTTTTAATTCTTTCCTTGTTTATTCAGATTGGACCAAGCGGATTGAGTACCAGCCCGGCTCAGGGAGTATGCCTCTGTTCCCCAGCATCCACCTGGACACGTGCGATGGAGCTGTGTCCTCCCTCCAGGTCACCGCAGAACTGCAGACCAACTACATCGGCAAGGGCTGTGACAGGGAAACTTACTCTGAGAGATCCCTTCAGAAATTGTGTGGTATGTATTTCCCTGTTGATACTTCCTGAATTAATTTTTGTTAAATTATACATAAAAACATAGCATATCTTATTACATTAAGAACAAATTGACACTCCCCACTTGCACCATTATGTGTAGCTCCCGGATGATTGGTTGGTTGTGGCAGAAGGGCCAGAAACCCTGGCTTTTGGCATCAGGGCTGCTTCAGACTCCATTTGCTGATCATGTGGCCTTGGGCAAGTAGAATGGCAAAGTCTCTGTTAGCAAAACAGGGATTAAATGGCACAATGTGTTTAAAATCACCTGGCACAGAATAGAAAAACACATTAGATTCCTTTTGCCCTGCTGGTTTACAGAGAGATACTAGATCAGGGTCAATGTAAAGAATGGTGCCAGGCACTTGGAAATGCATTTATCCCACTTCATAGGGCCAGGTACATAATTTTAAAGGCCTATTGCAAATGGAAACATGGAGCCTTTGTTCAAAAGTCATTAATAATTTTAATATGGTCATACCAAAGCATTAAGGCAACTGCTTAATGGAGTGTGCAATTTCATAGGGCTTATGTTGTGAAGATGGACCTAGATGTCCTCAACAGAGAGGAGTTTGGGCTGAGGGTGGGAAAATGAAGATACTTATTTGTTGGGTAGCAAGGGCTCACGGACACAGGCCAGTGGGGCCATCTTGAGTTAATAATGCTCAGTAAAATGGACCAAGTACAAAAAATTGACTATAGATAGGTGTTCCTCTTATGAAATGCACAAAAATGATGATATAATAAGGTTCCAACATTAATGACAGTGTAGAGAGAGGTCAGCTAGTAAAGAGGTGAACCTTTTAAAATGGGGTAGGAATAGATGCTCACTGATTTCCCAAACCCCTTATCTTTAATATGTTATAGAATTTGGAATTCGTGTATTTATAAAATAAATAAATAAAGGAATTGGAGACCCAAACTGATGAAGGATCCTATGAAAGGTAGGCATGGAGATAGCCTGACCTTATTGAGTACCTACTGTGTACATCCTCTGAAACTCTGATTTCTGGATTCCATTCTCACTGTAGGCAGGATGCTATTCACTCAGTTTTAGAGATGGAAATTATGTGGGGTGAAAGTTGCTCAAGTTCATACAGATATAAAATAACAGAGCCAGAATGTCTAGGTAAGCCTAACTCAATGGCAAGTTCTTTAGCTCAGCATTGCCCTGGCCAGCCAGGTCCTTGGAGCCAGGATGTTACTCTCCAGGGAGTCTGTGGAGGGGAAGGATGCCCATCTCGGGAGGGGGGGATGATTCTGTATGCTTGTGGGAAAGCTGACTCCTCGGGAACAAGGCAGCAGTCTGGGTAAAACATATAACTCTGATGTTACAAAAAAAAAAAAACACCTTGTAAAAATGGATATAAGGAACTGTGATATTCAGAAAACTGCCTCCAGTCCTCTTCTTCCCTCTGCCTGCTCAGAGGCCACCTAAGATGACATCTTACTTTGAATGAATATCCTGTTTAGTACTTGTATATTTGAATAATAAGTCAACTGGAACCCACACCACCTTAGGTTAGAGTCATTTCCTAACCTCCTGTTAGGAGAAGATGAGATCAGCTTGTTAAAGATCAGATGGGCCCAAGGGCACAAGCTTGTGATGTGATTTTGAATGTTGCTGGGGAGAGATGGGAGATAGGATAGTAAGAAGAATGCACTGAGGGAAAATGTTTCAGAGCGAAATGCACGTGGCATGTTAGCACAGCACAGTCTATCTAAACTACTAGCCCAGCCTTGCCCAAAGCCCAAGGCCAAGGAGGCAATTTCCTTGCAAGGTGCGGCTGCATCTGGTGCTGGGAGCTGCCTTTGCGTGAGTGGAGTCTCGTTTCTCTCTGAAGCCTTCCTAGAAGCCTACCTACCATATTTCTGGGAACCATGTCCCAGTCGTCACCCATAGCCAAGCCAGGCCAGCCTCAGGCCAGAAGCTCAATTCTTAATTTGCACTGGGAAGAGTACAGGAGAAAAGGAGCGAGACACCAGTGCCAGGGTTGTCTCTGAGCTCCAAGGCGGAAGGAAGCTGGGTCGCAATCCCTCTCTCCTGTGACACCTCATCGGTGTCGGTGCCAAGCCTTTGTGTGTTCTCAGTGAAGGAAGGTGAGGCTTTTCTCTGGGATTCCTAACTAGAGGGAAGCTACGACACTTTCAGCCTCAGCATTCATGCATTTTTCAGCCTACAAATCTGTATTGACTTTGGAGGGAAACAGGGAGACCAATTAGGATGTTATTACCCTCGTCTAAGCAAGAGATAATGAGTTCTGAATCAGGGGAGTGGCAATAGGGTTGAATATAAGACAGATTTAAGAGGCAAAATCAGCAAAATTCAGTGATTGATTAGCTGTCAGAAATGAGAAATAAGGAATCTAAGCAGGTCCTAGTTAAGCGGCTGCCTGGATGCAGTGGTGTGTGTGGGGGGGGGGGGGGGGGGGGGGGGGGGGGGGGGGGGGGGGGGGGGGTGTAGGGGGATTCCATGGGGATTATACAGACAAAAACTAGGAATCCAGAAGTGAGAGCTGATTTGGGAGGCAGCGATAACTGTTACTGAGGAGCCTGCAGGTGTGGGTGCCCAATCTAGCCTGCGTCTCCGTCTGCCTCCGCCTTGCTGACTCATTGTTACAACCCATGCTGTCCTGATTTCCTGCCTTTTCTTTGCTTTCTTTGCTTGGTTTGTATCCTTCCCTAAGGCTTTGTTTATATTTTTCACCATAGGATGCTTTCTCCCCTTCTCACAAGTTCTTCCCAGCAATCCGTACTTAACTGTCCACGTGTGCATCAAGAGTTTGTCCCGTGGTGCTTCTGGCATGGCTGGGGTTCCAGAGCTTCTTCTGTGATGCTTTAGCTGTGCGGTGACGGGGCCAGTCCTGCTCCCTAGAGGGCTGTTGGGGAAGGGAAGTCTGGTGATTACCTGCTGATTCCTCCTCCTGCAGATCTGGCTTATGAAAGGCCAAGAGAGAACCAACCCTTTTTAAGGGGAAAGCAGACAATAGCAGTCATAAAAACTGCTATCGGAAGTTCTCGAATAGACATGGCAGCCTTGAAATGGCCTCTGTAGGCCTAGAGAATCACTATGTATCAGGCCAATTGCTTCCTGAGATTCATACACGGAGACACTGACATCCCAGTATAGACAAAAGCAATGGAGGCCCTGAACCTGTGTCTCCTTCACTCATATGCCAAATGTAAGCTAAGATAGTCCTTACTGCCCTGACTTTATGGAAAGCCAGGATTCCTGGAGAAATTGACCAATGGCTTATTATTTCTTTCAAATTCAGGGATTTAAGTGATGGACCCTCCACCTCAGTACCAGGCTTTCCAGAGACCAAGTGTCACAGCATTGTGTTGAGTATAAATGTATGAAGAAGCCTTTAGTGAGGCCTTTCAGCCAGATTAATTGTGACATTAACAATCACCCAAGAAAAGTCCACTTCAATGACCCCACATCGCTACACATTACACGAAATAGAAAAATAGTCTGTGACATATATGCCCTTTATAGCATAGAACTCAGGGGTTGTTCCTTGGGGGACCATAAGGCTCTTGGCAGCTGGCCAGCATCTCCTGCACACAATGCCAAGAGCAGCTCTTTTGTTTGTGAGTCCAGAATTCCCAGGACAAGTACTGCCAAAGGAAAGGCCATAGAGTGCAAACAACCTATTAAAATCAGGTTCTTCATATGCTCAAGCAGTCCAGATAACCAGACCTTAATCTGTTCCCACAATGTATACACTTGGGAGCCAGGAGATTTTCATAGAGAGGGCATTCATTCAATCAATCATGTATCTGTTACTTCAACAAATGTTTGCTGTCTGTCCAAATGCTATGCTAACTCTTGAAATAATATAGACTTTAATAAAATTACTGAACAGTTTAGTCTCCTGTGGAAGGACAGGTTTAAAACTTATGTTACAATATTTTTAGAAGTTATGCAAGCCCATAGTTTTCTGCAACCCCTTGCAGCTCAAAAGAACTTGTTCTCACTAAGAATCACCATCAGATGCTTTGATACCCTCAGAATGGCAAAATCCAAAAATCTCCTATAGGATTTTCCAGGATACCTCTAAGAGCTGAGGCTTCTAATAGTAACAAAAGCAAATACATTGCCTAGTCATAACCAGTGCGTCCATGCTCAGAGCTGGGGGAAAATAGGGGAGCACATCCTGGGAATCAGACTAAATCACTTACCAAATGTCAGCAAAGTGCTACCCACACTAATTCCCAAATGATGACTCTGAGCAGTGCGTCTCTTTCCAGACATATGTATCTCTTGGAAATCATTTAACAGTGACCATACTGCATGTCTTCCTAAGTGGGGGAGGTTTTTGCCTGCAGTGGCCTTGCCCAAGCAGGTCAGCCACTGGGTTTATATCCATGGATGTGCCCTAAGGGTTGGTGTGACCATCTTTCATCCAAAGCCCAGCTTCCTTCATTTTGAAATCCACATTTCTTATTCCAAGACCTCAGAGGAGCCCCTCTTACCTAGGATTCTAGGGTAGAATGATGGTCGGGTTGTGGGCCCAATAAGGAATGAGCTCCTGAGAGTAGGTCAGGAAGTCCTCCTTGTCTGTGCTTCTGCATGGCACATGAATACATGGAAATTGCAGTTGCCAGTCACTTACATAAATTATTAATCAGGATAAGACAGGTTATGCTGCAGTAACAAATGGCCTTATAATCTCGTGGGCAGGGTTGGAAGAATGACACAGAAGTTTAGCAAGTTCAAGCCCCTAAATTCAATTCCCTAGCACCACATAAACTGGGCATGGTGGTACACACCTGTAATCCTACTTGAGAGGCTAAAGCAGGAGGATTTGCATAAGTTCAAGGCCGGTCTGGGCAACACTGTAAAGTCAATAATTCAGAACTATCCTGGGTTACAGAGCAAGACCTTGTCTCAATATCATCATCATCATCATCATCATCATCATCATCATCATCATCTCATGGGCTTAACATTCCTGCCACATGTACTTCTGCACTGGCAATGGCTCTGCTCCAGGCTGGCTTTCCACTGGAATTCAGGCTAATAGAAGAGCTTCTATCTGGAACATTGTTTATCTTGAGCACATGTAAGAGATCCATAGTGAGCCATGCATCAGTTTGTAGGACTTCTGTGCTGATATGACACATTACTAATCATCATAATTTGACATTAACAGCAAGTCACATGGTCAAGTTGCTATCACAGATCAGAGATGTTGTAAGTGGATGTGTTCCTCTGCCACAGAGGAACTGAGCTATTAGGCATTTGGAAAGCACCTTGCTGCCTTCCTTAGAAACTCTGTACCATGAAATTCCTCCTCTGGAAAATCCTTTCAAAGTCCTTAAAAGGAGAGTCATTTCTGTCTGATTCATTGCTGCATTCTTATGTCAGTACCTGGCATAGCTCAGACAACACATAAGCATTTATTGAAATGATACTGTGCATTTTCTATGTCCTCCATATGTCTTGCCCATGCATAGAGCGCTGTACAGGATGAGCCCTGTTGCGCGATTCCACTCTTTCCCTTTTCTTGGGCTGTCCCACTTCCACTCCTCCCCATGCTCTGTTATGCAGCCCAAGGGCCCCGTGTCAGCCCCCCGCCACAGGCCCACTTTGAAATGCTAAGAACATTGCTTGTCCTCGCCAAGACCGTCTGGAGGAGAATAAAACCCATAAACTGGTCGAACAGCCACCACTCACAGGCCACATTTGAACTCTTATACCACAGTGTGCCCTGAAATCTTGCTTCATTCTTCCCTATCTCTGTCTGCTTACTGGCTCAAAGCAGTTTCCTCAACGTGATAAAGCCCAATAACCTGGAATCAGACTTCTGCACTGGTTCAAAACCCTCAGGACTCAAGCTACAGCTGTTGTACCCCATATCAACATGAATTCTCAGTCTCTGGTGGCTCCTGGGACTGTCACAGAGGACTCCAAAGGAGCATCTTAAATTTACCCTGCTGTGCAGACAGTGCTTCTGCAAATAATGCCTCCTGTTTACCCACTGTTTTCTCATGGGATTCATTGGGGAGAAGAAAACTTTGGGGAAAGTAAATCTTTCTCAGTTTGTTTAAGTATAGGAAGAAATGAAATACCATCTGTTAAGTTTATGCCAGTGTGCACCATCTGGTAAAATGCAGCTTCATGCTTTCTGGAAGATAACAGCTGTGGAATAGAGGGGGTGGCCTGTAATTTCCCCTCCCTGGGGGAAGTCCGGGGAGCTCCACATCAGTGGCCTTGCCAAGCACATGTTGTCCTCAGGGTGGGAGCAGTCACTTGTATGGAAAGGAGGGATCCTGTGGGACTGGCCTGTGTTTGGCAGGTCAGCTGCTCGGCCTGCTGGCCTCTACTGTGTGGTAGAAAGAGCATAAGCAGAGTGTCCGACAGCTGCACCTGCCTCTGGTTAGCCTCGGGGCTGTGCAGTCTTGGTCCGGTGGTCTCCCCTTCTCTAGGCCTCAGGCATTATGTTTGCAAAAAGCCCAGGAAACCACAAGATTCCACTTCAAGCTCACGAAGGTGGTGCAGGGGGTGACCTGAGCAGCCTGGGCTTTGTGCTGGAAAACCATGATGGTGGATTCACTCACTAGCTGGCTTGAATCCTGGGCTCATGCTGCCTGGAGTTTCTCATCTGTAAGCTGGAATCTTAGGAGTGTTAACCACTCAGACAAGAAGGAGCATGTGAAGCGCTTAATTGATTCTGATTTGGCAGCAACTCAATACCTCATGAAAGGTTCCTAGGAAAATAATAAAGTTATAACTAAAAATGGTGAAAGAAAGAAAGTTCTGTAACACAAGCTATATCTATGGCATACCCTTGTCCAAAGCTGAGATGCTTTGTAGCTAGTGTTTCCTCATAACCTCCCTTTCCTGTCTCCTCTATCCCCCACGCTAGGCCTTGCTCGGTACCTCTCTTCCCCCATGCAAACCTGCTTGGAGCAAATTTTGAATGAATTCTTTCACTAATCTAAGATGGCAACTGCAGTGTGAATTCATAGGCACAGTCTTTAGCCAAAAAAAGGACACTCGCATGGTAGAGTGTCACAGCCTGCCAAACCAGTGGCCTCCTCAAACTAGCGCTTCATGGGCTGCTCTGTGTTGCTTATGTGAGTCTAGCCATCAGCCTTTGTCCATAAGCACACCCTCGTGTATACCTTGCACATGCCACTGTCTTGGGTTCTGCTAGACCTCTGGTATTACTGGCTGAACCTAGAAGTCAGGAGCCCTGAATGGTGGCAGGTCAGCCTGCACCTTTATGCCCACCCCAGACCTCGGGACGAACACATACTCTGTGTGTGCCCCAGTCAATGGCTGTCTTCTTATTAGACAAATTCTTATATCAGACTTGTTGGATTTATACTCAAAAAGGGTGTTGTCATGTTGTGCTATTCTGTGGGTGCTAGAAAAATGAACATTTTTTTCCACACTACCATATATCTTCCACTCCAAGTCATCTACAGATCTCTCTCTGATGCCTTCTTGGTAGACATATTTCATACTAATCAGTATGGAAGATGCTACACAAGGTAGATGAAGGCTTTGTTGATTGTTGTAGCGTTAATATGAACTAGTTCTTAGGTAAGTAATACGAATACTAATGCAGGAGACAGAAGCATGAAATAAGAACAGGTAAGCCTGGTGAGAGGTGTAGACATGGACAGGAGGCTGGTGGGCAAGCTCACCTGAGCAGTGAGTGAATTGTTACAGTAGCTGAAGGGGCCACTGGTCGGAGGACAACCATAAACAGTAACTGATGCATACGATGTGTCACATGGAGGAGCAGACAGAAATTCCCCGGGAAATGTCCGTGTACACAATGCCATCAACTCCGCCCACCCTTCCCTAGGTAAGCATGAACGGAGAGACCTGTATCTCTGACCTTCTCAGGCACACAACTTCTAGAAGCCCCTTCCAGGATGAACCTCTCACAGTGCTAAGCAGAGCACCTGGGCTTCATGGAGACATGTTTGTTACATAGCACAAGACTCCTCTGAAAGCCACTGTATATTGACTTAACGATCTCTTCTAAAGCTAGAGGGGAACCTGGCTGGGCTGCACATTTTAAAGAAGTATCTTGGTTTCCAAAATGGTACCATCTGGAGGATTTTCAAGTGAATTTTAGCTGTGGGAGATTTTTTGTTTTGTTTCCTTTTGTTTTTTGGTAGCGAACCTTAAAACTCAAATCCTAGATGAGATGAGTTTCTGTGCTTGCATAGAGTCAAAAATCCAAGAATCCTGACCATCATCAGGTAACACAGAAACTTATCACCGTTAGTCCCATCAGAGTTCTGACTGAAGGGTCAGTGCCATGGCAGAAGACAGCTCCAGTACACCACCCCCCAGCACACCCTCAACTCTCCACCTGAGCATAGCAGGAAGCTCCTGTTCTCCTTCAGCAAGTGCCTGAGCCCTGCCTCTGTAGGTAGAAGAAGGATGCAGAGTTCCCTGCATTTGCACCTCTATGGAATGTGAGGAAAGCCAAGCTTCCTTCCAGGGTGCCAGCGATGGTTTCTCTGCCAGGCCAGCTCCTCCCTCTCACCTCTGCTCACTTCCAGAAAGCTGTCCTGTGAATCTCCCTGTCTCTGATTTGACCACACACTCCCACTGCCACAGGATAACTTTTTGTGCCTTAGCCTGGGAAGTAATAGTGGTAGCAGAAGTAATAATAATACTGATAATAAAGTAGCAGCTAACGGTGAATGAGCACTTGCCATGTGACAAGGAGGCTGCTGCAAACTCTCAGATATGGCCAGTCAGTCCCAAACATATCATGGAGAGGAAGTAGAGTCAGTGGGGGCAAGTGAGTTGCTCTAGTCACAAAGCTCATAAGTCATGCTGCTAGGGATCAAGTGTTAAGTGTTCTTTTGAGCTCACAGCCCACGTTCTGAGCTACTGTAGCATGTTTTGTTTAAAAAAAAAGTGTGAGATTGCTACCTAGAACTTTCTGCAGTCGCAGTTCTGATAACATCAGGTCAACATGTTGGCTCTCAGGTTCTGAAGGTCAAGGACTGTGTCTGCTTCCCCTCCCCATGACCAGAGACTATGAGAGGTCTTGGCATGTGGTCAGTACTCAATGAATGACTGACAGGTTAATGGAGAGATAGATGCAGGAATGAGTCCATTCATCCTAATCAAAGCCTGGCCTTTGTGGGAAGCTTCTGTGCTGTTAAAAGCCTCCAGGGCTCTCTTAACCCTCTAAACTCACCCAAGACTTTTGCTCATCTTGCCACACGCATCACTTTTGCCTGTAGGTTAAAGATGCCAGCCAGGTCATAAGCAACTCAGCGGCTGGAATGGTCTCTGGTACTCCTTTGCCTAGTCACCTAGCTCGGTAGTAGACATGCTCCTCGCTGAGTCAGTACTCTGGGTAGTTCATGCTGACACAGGAGCAGAAGATAATCACAGCCGCCCATCATGGAATGACCCTTGGTGCTTTCTGTTTCTACCCCCTTCTAGGAGCCTCCTCTGGCATCATTGACCTCTTGCCATCCCCCAGTGCTGCCACCAACTGGACTGCAGGATTGCTCGTAGATAGCAGTGAGATGATCTTCAAGTTTGATGGTAGGCAGGGTGCCAAGATCCCAGACGGAATTGTGCCCAAGAATCTGACAGACCAGTTCACCATCACAATGTGGATGAAACACGGCCCTAGCCCTGGTGTGAGGGCTGAGAAGGAAACCATCCTCTGCAACTCAGACAAAACTGGTGAGTCTCTAGTGGAGCTGGCCTGTTCAAGCTGGTTGGGTGCAGATGTGAACATGGAGAATGTGGGGAAGCAGCAGCCAGGGTGGGGCAGGGAATCTATTCTGGTATCTGGTGGTCTGGCTTCTGATTTGCTAGACTTGCGGTGAAACAAGAGTAGGAGATGTAGATGCAAAGAATGCAAGAGCTGTAATCCGAGTCTTCAATGTGGGCTTCTCAGACTCCCTGTGTCCCCTGGAGTGCCTCAGGGGTGTAGGAGGAATCTTCATCCTTTTTTCAACAAAGATGCTCCACCTTTAATATATAATATGAAGATTTTCAAAAGACTTCTTTGAATAAGGGAATCTCTTTAACTTAAAGTAGTGGTTTGAAAATCACTGAAATATGTCATGGTGATAGCCGATAGTTAGGCATTTTCAGCATGTTACACCTGCACAAGACAGTTAATATCTTGGTAGTTAGGAGTGTTCCACCAAATATTTATTTGTTGTGTGGCCTCTGGTGAGTTTTTTTAACTTTGCTCTGCCTCATTTTCCCAGTTTACAAAATGGGCATTGTAGCATCTTCCTCACAGGGTTATAGTGAGTTTCAAGTAACAATATGCAGAAAATGCTAGAATAGTGCTCACTCAATAGGACAGGTGATTGGAGCTTGCTGTGACTGCTCTAAACTATTTTTCACCTCTTTGCTATCCATTTTGCAAAGGTCTTATTGTGTTTCTCATCTTTAGAATATGAAAACATCCTTAAGAGCTTAAGTAAGCTGCCCTGAGTATTCATACATTTGATAAGAGAAATAAAATGTCAGCTTAGATCCAGCTGATTCTAAATCCTTTGCTATTGTCACTACATGTCACATCTCTCTCTCACACACACACGTGCATGTGCGTTCATGCACACATGTGCACGAATACTCTGAGATCTGATGGAAAATTTACAATTCTGCCTTTAATTATAATTCTACAGTTTCTCATTTCAAATACATATGTTAGCATACCCAAAATAGATAACAGCCACTTCTTAAGAATAAGAAGATAACATAGAAGGACAGCTGAGAGCTCAGCCTTTGCCCTCACACGACTCAAGTTCATAGCTCAGGTAGATCATCCCTTGAGGCATGACCTTGGAGGAGCTGATTGATAATGTCCCTGAGCCTCAGTTTCTCCTTATGTAAAATGAGGAAAACCAAAATGAAACAAAGTATAAAATTGTTTAACAATCCCAATATATTTTAAAATAGATGCATATATAATACATACAAATTTTATACTTTACTATATAATCAGTACTTTGTTAACTTACCTGATGTTGCTATTATTATTGTTACTATTTTTAGTTTTACGCTACTTTGTAGTGCTATAAGAACCTCTAACTTCCCTATTTCAATTTATCTTTTCAATAACAAGGTATTTTCTGGTTGAGGAACCAAATGTAGATGCCTAGTTTTCCTAGTCATAAGACAAGTCTGTGTCAGAGGAGTTGATGCCAAGAACAGAGTTCCTCTAGGACTTTCATGCAGGATGGACCCCACAGACCTGCATGAAGTGGCATTGTGGTTTGGGACCAGACTTAGGGCTCTGGCCCTAGCAGCACCTCTGGTGTGCTTTCATTGTGGCTGTGGAGCTAAACACCGCAATGAGATGACGTAGACAGATACAAATCAGAAAATTATGGTCAGTGACCACAGGTACGGTCCTTTCCAAGATGTACCACGTATCCCTGGCAGGAAGTGCAGACACATATGAATGTCCCTGCGTACACAGGGGCCAGTGAGAAGCTGACTGATGGGCCCAGTACAACACATTACCAAGAACAGCAGGCTTGGACCTAAGACCCATTATCACAGGCTCCAGGCCCAGCTCGTGGATCCAAAGGTTCTGGTTAGAATAAACTAGCATATTTGCAAAGATATATAGATGTCCCACTCTAGGTCTGTCACTTAGAATCTCAGGGACACTTTATTGGACGATGATGAAAACTCTGTATTACCCCAGCGATCCTCCATGTCATTTCAAAAGCTCACTGACAGGTATTCAGTGTCCACAAATCAGCAAGGCCTGGGGCTGTGCAGCTTAGGCCCGCGTAGAAAATCACACTTAAAAAGCTGAGGCATAGCTCAATGGTTAGAATGCCTACCTAAAAAGCACAAGGCCCTGTGTTCAATCTCCTGGCACTACATAATTGCTGGGTGTGGTGGCACCTATAATCCCAGCACTTGAGTGGCTAAGACAGAAGTATTGCCCTGAGTTCTAGGCCAGCCTGGGCTACACAAAGACTTCAGGATTAACCTGGACTATAGAGTGAGACACTGTCTCGAAAAACCAAAACAAAAATTACACTTACAAATTAGCTCAAGGTTGACCCAACGAAGATGGAAAGATTTTTCTGATTTCTCTTACTTTAAAAAGAAATCTACCACTACAACTGTATCCTAAATTTTAAAAATTAGAAATTAAATAAAGACTGATTAAGGTTTGTTTTATATCAGAAATGTTTTTCAGTTGTAATGGCAACACGTTTATAGCAGAAATACAAAAACAAAACAGAAATACACAAAAATACAAAAAAACACCTAAAATCTAAACACTTGGGAGATAATATTTGATAACACTTCTTACATTTCATTAAAGTATTATTTTATTTCTACTTATAGTAGAATATTCTTAACATTTTTATCTATTTTATAATATATGTGATAATATTATATTATGTTTCCTTTATATAACTATATCCATATAATTTCTCAGTGTGATAAAATTTTTTAAAAATTAATAGCCTGGCAATTTAAAACTCTGCTGGGTGGATTTCCAGTATTCCATTTAACTGGCTCCTTTTTGTTAGATATTTAAATTGTCTCCTTTTAAATGCAAATTGAAGTGTTATTGTGAAAATTCTGGTACATAACTTTTAGATATTTCTGATTGCTTCCTGACTGGATGTTGAATTACTAAATCAAAGAGTAGAGTATAAATATTAAGAAAGATACTAATGTAAATTGCTGAGTTGCCCTTAGTGAAAGTTGCATCATTTCTTATTTTGTACAATGATAAAACTTGCTAATTCTGGTCCATTATGAAGTAATTTATAAATAGTGGGATTATAATGGATCAGTCAACAATGGCTAGTTGCAACAACTGAGAAAAAGGAGAGTCACTATACCTGTTATCAAGCAACAGAAGTCTCAGTGGCTAGCTCTCTGTCATCACACTCATCCCTCACGCCCAGAGTCCCTGGACGGGTCTGCACAGTAGCGAAGCTCTGCTTTGCCAGACGTTCCAAGACCTCAGCTCTGCTGTTTTCAGCCCCGGAATAGAAAGTTAGGATACACTCAAGTGCAGAAGGGTTTCATCGGCCAGAACAGCAGGTGGAACGTTTCAGATCGAATCACCTGTCCCTTGCCAGAACTTGGTCACATCGCCCCAGCTATCCATGGGAGTCTGTGAAACGTGTTTAGCTGTGCATCTAGAAGCAAAGGGACCTGGCTAGGAAAACGCACCACCATGTCTCTACCATGTGGGACAGCAGGGGAGTGGTACTCCTTCTTTTGCTTTCCCTGGCTCCTCCTCAGCTCTGGCCCTCTCTCCAAGGTGCTCTGCTGCCCACACATTTGCTCCCGCTGCTGGAATCCTCCCTCCTGGCAGGCAGCCCTCTCTTGCTGACTCTGAATTCAAAGGAAAACAATGAATAACAAGGGGCCCCACCCAGTGCAAGTCAGTTCCCCACTGGGCTTTCCAGATGAGAAGACTCAGTTGATCCAGCAGTCACCAGATGAGAATGGCAGTGGATTCAGCTTAGTGGAAAGGACAAAGAAAGATGCCCTGTCTGCTGGGAAAGGGCCAGTGCACCGCCCACCCTCGGAGGAAACCCCTCTAGAGGAACCCCCTCAGAAAACCTCTCAGGGGGATGGAGAATGCTGTGAATGGGGGGCCAGGAGCTTCACTCCTGCTGCCTGCTGGCTCAGCTGCAGACTAGGGACCCCAGGACACCAGAGCGATGAAGCAGAGGGAGGAAGGAAGCTCTTAGGTTAGAAGATGCTCTGGCAGAACGTCTGTTCACTCTTTCCCATCTACTTCCTCGCTTCCAACTTCTCTTGATTCCAAACGAAGGTAATAAAGACAAAAACTTTTTCTATCTTCCTTACAGTTGTTAATATAAACTACAAGTTTCAGTTACATAACCATGAGGGGAACAAGAAATACTTGATAGAGTCCCTATAAGCAGGTCAGGGTGTTTTGCTTATTCAGAGGCTGAGAGTGGACACCCAGACACTGGCCGGGTGTCACTATCCCTGTCAAACTCAGCAGCTGACCATCTTGTCTTGTCATTCTTGGGTAACATTCTGGAGAACGGTGATGCTTGCATGAACACAGCATCTGACACTACTTTGCCTTGTTGCCAGGGTCATAAGGCGGAGTAATAGTCTTTATAATAACTGACAGTCATTGAGCATCTGTTCTGGGCAGCTGCTGTAAATACATTTCCTCCTTGTGTCAATTAAGATGCTTTCTGTCACAAAGAATGAGAAGTCCAGATTAAACTATATCAGAAAAGCTAAACAAACTGAACAACTGGGGGAAATGTGGGGCTCTTCTAACTAAAAACTTCCAGAACTATGACGGCTTCACAAAGTCATCCTCAAGGTAAAATGTGGTCAAGGCCCTGTCAACTTTTCTCTGCAATTTCTCATGTCTGTGCCCATATGTATATTAATATTGTGTTAACAAATAAGTCTACATCCAAGCCTCCCACTTATATACTACAACTCATATAAATATATATATGCATACAACTCATATATGTATATGAGTACAGCATATGCATACAACTTACACATGTATACAATTTATACATAAAACTCATGCAACATAGGCAAGATTTAGATAAGTTATATGGGAATTAATCACTGTGTCCTGTTCTTAGGCTCCATTAGAGTAGTCAAGGATCCCTGCTATGACAGAGTTAAGGAAACTGAAACTCTGAGAAGGTAAATAATTCTCCCAACATCACCCAGTAACACCGCTCCTTCCAAAGTCTGTCTGAACCTGGGACTGTACTCTTCCCACTACCTGTGGCCACCTACTCATCCACTCAACATGCACGGATTTTCCAGCATACTTCAATGTAGTAGCAGATGAGATTTGTAAGTATTGGTACAAAACAATTTCTCTTTGCCAATTGCTAGTATTGTCTGATTACAGGCATCATGGCTGTATCCAGGACATAAGATCTCTTAAGCAGGAAAGGAAGTTTTTTATGTTGGAGGAGAAAATGTCCCATTGATTGATTGCTGAGTATGGAGGGGTGTTCATACTTTTTTTTTAAGAGTCACAGAATTATGTCTAAAGGCTGGAAAGTCAGTCTGCCTCCTCCTCCCAGCAGCTAGAAGCGAGAGGCAGTCCCTCTTAACGCAGAGCATGCAAACAAAGGCAAGTGCTTTGCAGTCACTGTTACCAGTCTGAGATGAAGCTGACCCCCAGAACTCCAGGAGTAAAGAAGCCCAGAGTAGCTGGTGTGACTAGCAGAAAGCATCCTTAGCCCTGCTGGAAGTGTTTATCACCAAACAACAATGGAGCAAAAACACAAACAAGCAACCAAAAATCCTGTCTCTGAGTGTCCGCTGGTGTTCACGGCCCACGTGGCTGTGCCCTCCCGGCGGGTCAGCTGTGGGCCGCCCTGAGTTCTGCTTTTTTCATTTTGGTAAGCTCCACTGTATGTGTTCCAGAACACTTATCAAACCGACGAGAAAACTGGGTGCCCATTTCTTTCTCCTTCCAGTGTGCCTAGTAATGTAACAGGAAGCCTCCTCTGGTAGAGGTTGAAGCGATGATTCTCACTCTTCGAATTCTTTTTTTGCCTTTTAGAAATGAACCGGCACCACTATGCCCTGTATGTGCACAACTGCCGCCTTGTCTTTCTTCTGCGGAAGGATTTCGACCAGGCGGACACCTTTCGCCCTGCGGAGTTCCACTGGAAGCTGGACCAGGTGAGGTGCTCGCGACATACTTGCGCCTTAGCAAAGATGGCCCTGTTTGCGCGCACAGTGAAGGTGGTGGGTGGATCTGGCCATTCCCTGATAGTTGAAAAATTTAGCCCAGGAATGCACACAGCTCCAGGAAAGAACCTGTCCCCTTGAAGCCAGTCGGCAGAAAGAGAACCATGCTTGCCAGCCGGACATAGCAGGGTCAGCAGACCCACCTGTGTACATCTGGTCACATTCACTTCATGCTGAACTCCTGGGGAGCTGCTTTTTTGAACCCCAGGCCCCTGTCGTGATCTTAGCACGTCTTCATTTCATAAATCCTTCTTGTCTTCCCTTGACACTCCATTACCTCCTTTGGGTGACAGTGCAGCTTGCTTTTGGTGACAGGAGGTTGAGAACAGGGACCCGAGGACTCTGAAGTAAACAGTGACAAGCATTGTGAACAGGGCATGCTCTTCTCTGAAGTGGAACATCTGACTCTCCCCTGAGCCTCGTGACTTTGATCACGGGGCCACTGCGTCACACTTGTCGCTGACAGGTGACATGTTGGGTTTGAATCTCAAGTCGTGAAGTTTGTGTTTCCCAGGACTGTGCAGCTCCGAGTCTGTGGAGGGACCACTCACTTCCCTGAACGGTGACACTACACTACCCCAGAAGTGCAGCAAGCCTAGAGTTGAGCTTCTCTTAGATATGCAAGGAGTTGGGGCTCTTTTTGAAAAACAGTTCCGAAGTAGTAAGAGAGAGAATCTGGCAGCCAGGATGAGGGTGTGGAATGGGTACAGGTGGAATGCTGCTCGTGTTATGACTTTTACTGCGTGGGGCGTCAGCTTCTTCTGCTTGTATTCTGCCCCACCTGTGTCCTAAGCTGGGTGCTTCTGGCACCTTCAGTCTTTGTTAATTCCTCCAAAGTCCAATGCATGTATAATCTGCCTCACTGTATCTGATCTGAGCATTTCACCACCCTGCCCCTTCTGTCTTCTTATTACTTTGTCTCTACCCAATCCTTCCCAAAACCCAGTCCCCAGTGAAGCTGATATCGGAGAGAATTAACTCCCATTAAGATGAGTGACAGCTTTCATCTTCACAGAAGTACACATATATGCCCCTTAAAACAAGATCCAGTACTCCTGGGGGTGGTCACTGAGGGTCCCCTAGGCAGTGTAACAGGAAGCTGGGCTCAAGGGAAAGCTGTTTGGGGGAGCTGGGCTCAGAGGCAGCTGTATAACCCACTCCTGGTAAACCTCATGCTGTGGGATCTCAGAATTCAGAAAAGATGACATCTGGATTCATCTGTGTTGCTCTAAGTTAGGAATTCTGAATTTTGCAGTAATGGTAAAATCTTGACATTGTTTATATAATTTTTCAGCAACCTCACAGCTATGTCCTAAAGGGCCATATGGCTTTTACGGGATGTTTTAAAATATGTAATACAAACTGAAGTGAATTTTTAAAATTCCATAACACAGAGGCTATTTTAATAAGAACATTGCCATGCTGGTAAAGATAATTATAGATACCCTGCGGCATTTGCTGAGATGGGATTGAGAAACATGAATATAGGCAAGTGAAATCACTGGGTTTGAATTAAAAATAGGAAAAGAAGGGATTCTAGATGTGTATATAAATACAGAGTAAGTGTAGTAATGAAATCTGGCCCTCAAGTGGTTGGCGAAGAAGAGGCTGTGGTTCACTGAGCATCTTCTAAACTGTTCTGGTCTCATGGACGTATGTTTGCCAGTGGCAGCTCTGTAAGAAGCATGGTGTGTGTGAGACTGCCCTGTGCTCTGCTGCAGCCCTTCCCATGGTGCTGTGAGGGAGAGACCCAGGTTCAGGTACTTGCTCAAGGTCACACAGACATAGCAAACCACAGCCAGCTCTCGCCTTTTCCATTATGCTGTGTTGTTTCTGTAGTGAGCATGCTAATTTAAAACTGATAATATTTTTAAGTTTGAAGTGTTTTAAATTTGTAGATCAGAATTAAGACAGAAAGGCAAAATGTTCATACTATCGATGAAGATCTGTGAAATTATCTAGTCTTCATTTTGCTCTATGTCTATTTTCATCTTTGTCTTAGTCTTCACAGGATGCTGTGACAAAATATTCTAGTCGGAGTGACTTAAACAATAGAAATTTGTTTTCACACAAAAAAGGAGAATGGAAAGTTTAAGATCACAGTTCCTGGCAGTTCGGCTCCTGGTGAGGGCGCTGTTCTTGGCTTGCAGAGGACCTCCTTAGCACTATGCCCTCACATGACAGAGGGGCAGCTTTGGTCCCTTACATAGAACTACACATGTCAAAGTAAGGCCCCACCCTTATAACTCCATGTAACATCAACTGCCTCCTCAAAGCCCTGTTTTCAAATGAGTTGGGGGCTAGGGTTCCAAAGAGAATTTGGGGTGTACTTAATATAGCATGTCAATACTAAAGAAATAAATCTTTGTTTAATAATGGCTATCTTTGGGAGTTGGAGTGTAGTGCAGTGGTAAAATACCTCCAAAGCATGCACAGCAAGACCTTAGATTCTGTCCCACTCCACTACCCGCCCCCCACCAAAAGGAAGGAAGGAAGGATGGAAGGAAGGAAGGAAGGAATTGAAAATAGGCAGTTTATCAGATGACCAGAAGCCTCAGCTCACCTGGACAGTTGACTTCCTTCTATAGAAAGCCACAGGAGTAAGGTACCTTCTGTTCAAACTCCACAGCGCACGTGCTAGAAATCTAACTATCTGTATAGACCAATCCACAGATTTACCTTTTTCCTTACCCAGGGCTCTGTGTAGGCAGAACCTTGCCAGGAATTCCATGGATATAAATCACTGGGAACTTACAATGTATATGCTTAGTAAAGCCTTCTTCCCCAAGAAGCCATCCTGGAATGCCCCACCCCTGGAAATTTGCCTCTTCCCTCTATTCTTTTGGAGTTCCATGAAGAACTTCATCTCAATACTTAATACAACATAGTTACCCACTTATCTTTCCTGTCTACATAGTGCTGAGCCCTGGGAGACAGGACTATGTCCTGCTCATATTTAACTCTTCTGTACCTGTTGTAGCCCTGAACATGCAGATGGTACTCTAAATGTTTCCCCAACATCATCGAACAGAATTGAGATTAAAAGAAGGAAGAAATGAAGCAAGGCTGAGGAATAGGGAAAAACAAATGTGCATTAGTCAACTTTTCATTTGCTGGACAAAATACCTGACATCTACAACCGGTAGGAGGAGAGGTGTGTTTGGCTCATGATTTCAGAGGTTTCTTTCATGGCTGATTTGCCTCAAAGCATAAGTGTCATGGAAGAATGGTGTACTAGAACCAAGCTGTCACCTCCTGGCAGCTGGGAAAAAGAAGGATAACAACACCAGAGAAGAAGCAGCCAGGGACCATATATAGACCCCAAGGCACACTTCATGACCCACCCAAACATACCCAGAGGTACGCTTTACTAATTCCCTGGGCATCTTCTAAGCAAGCAAGTTGACAGTCTTCCTTGACTATCACATCCCACACTTGTCAACTTGATACCCAGGCAAATCTCTTTAAATCATACTTAACCTCCAAATGCACACAAGGTCCAAATTCTGCCTAACGTAACACAACTATACCTTATAAAACAGAAACATATACTCCCTTTCCTAAAGTTTCACAGCCCCAGCATTTCTAAAAATTCCAAGTCAAAGTTTCCTCTGAGTCTCCAGGCAAACTCTTAGCTGTAAACCTCTGTAAGAAATAAACACAAACTATGTAATCCTGAGGTACAACAGCACAAAATAAACATTTCCACTCCAAAAAGGAGTAAGGATGATAGAAAACATGAGGGCCAAAATGACAGATTCGCAAACATTAAATCCTGCAGCTCCATGTCTGACACTGGTGGCACCTGGTGGTGACATATGTGTCCCACAGGGCTTGTGTGGCCCCGCTCCTGTGGCACTGCTGATTGCAGCCCACATGGCCTCTCCGTTGTGCTGTCTCAGCTCATAGCCAGCACCTCGGATGTCCTGGGGTCTTCACTGCATCTTTGCCTTCGTTCCATAGCTCAAGCTTCACACACTTTCCTCTCTTGGGCTCCTTGCCTAGCCTTCCAGGCTTTTCTTTGAAACAAAGGTGGAGCCTCCCTGAAACTACAACCCTTGCATCCTCCATGCCAGGAAAAATAGCCTCATATGGACAACTGAGTGTCTGGATGTCTGGATGGCTGAGCTCAGTAAAGTAAATCTCTGGGAATCTATTCCCCATGAGGCCCTTCTTAAGCATAAATCCTAGGGACCCTCTTCTCAAATGAAAATTGCATGCTTTTATCACTCAGCCTGCATCCTTCAGCTTGTGATGGGCGATTCCTAGATGCCCTTAGGGCATATTTGTTATTCCCATTAAAAGTTTTCGTGTGTGTGTGTGTGTGTGTGTGTGTGTGTGTGTGTGCGCGCGCTAAACTTTTCAACCGCCACTCTTCCTTTGGCCCTAGCTTTGCATATGGTTCCTTTTGAGTCAAAATTTAAGTTTTTCAAATCTTTCTGCTCTGGTTTTTTGCTTCTGATTTTCATTATAAATCTACCTAAAAGCTTCTAGCAGTACCCATGCCACAGCTCAACTTTTGGTACGTCTTGAAATTTTCTCTGGTAGATTAGTTCTCCATCCTTGATCTCAGCCTCTCACAAAACTACAGATGAGGACAAAATACAGACAAGCTTTGTTTTGGTTTGGTTTTGGTTTGGTTTGGTTTGGTTTTGGGTTTGATTTGGCTTGGTTTTGCCAAGATTTAACATAAATGGTCCCTATCTAATTTCCAATAAAGTTCCCATTCCCATCTGAGCCTCATGAGCTCAGCCTTTACTGTCCATATGTTCTTAATAGCATTTTGGTTTTCGGAACTCCCACCAAAGTCACTCAACTGGCTCTGTTTATAGCATTACAGAGTTATGACTATTATCTTCAAATATTTCTAAACTCCTTCTTCAAATAAGTTCCAAAGGCTTCTAAACCACATGGTCAAGTATTCATAGCATAGGTCCCACTCCCAGTATCAATTTTGTGTGTTAGCCACCTTCTCTGTTGCTGGAAAAAAATACAATTTAAAAGGGAAAAGATTTATTTGACTCACAGTTTCAGAGGATTCAATCAATTGTCAGCTGGCTTCATGGCAGGGACATCATGGCAGAAGGATGTGGCAGAGCGAGACTGCCCAGATCATGGTAACGGGGAACCAGAGCATGGTAGAAGCACCAGTGAAGAGCCAGAAATAGACGCCAAGGTCATGTTTTCATAACCCCTCCAGACACACCCTCAAGTATACTTTACAATCTCCCATAGCTCCCAAGCCAATAAAGTTGACAGTCTGCCTTAATCATCATGAGAGAAGGAGAGAAGAAAAAAAAAAATCAGTGATCTTAAGGAAAACCTTCTAGTGTCATCTATATGTTTTTTTTTAGTAGTAGTACACACTTGTAATAAGACAGAATGGTAATGTGTGTTTGGGGGAATTGGTGCATACATGTATCTTGATAACTTTCAATACTTTAACCCACCTCTCCTCCCTCCTCCCCTTCTCAGCTCCTTACCCAACTCCCAAGAGTCTGCCTTCTAGTTTGTTATACTCTCTCCTTTTGATTTATGTGATTGAGCATTTTAAAATTCTAAAATTTTGCCTCTGTTTACTCTCTGTATCTCAAATATTGTTTATCTTTGAACTTGGCATATTATTTCAAAGGCCCACTGGATTTATTGAGTTTACAATTGACCTCGTCTAGAAAGAGCTCAGCTGAGCTAATACACTAAATGTATTTAAACTCCTACTCTGCCCTGGAATTCTAGAATTCTAGGAATATATATATAATTTATTTTGAGCACAAACTCTGTTAAGCTCTGTGCTGGGTACCTTAGATAAGAAAAAATAGAAGCCTCTGCTCTCTAAAAATTTTCCACAAATCAAGCAAATATATACACAGAGCATAATGGTATATGATAAATCTGTGATAAATTTCTGGGACAGAAGGCAGGGACCAAGTGTGGGAGCCCATGCAGGGGTACCTGATGGTAATCTGAGGATAAAAGCCTGAGAAAGACTCTGAACACGTCTATTCAGAATCCTATGTTCACATCTGAACAGAGTGGAGAACTCCATAGTGCAGGTTCAGGTAGCCAAGATGGCAGACAGTGGGCAAGAGTGCTGTCATTCAGCCAGGCACAGGCCTGGTATAGAAGGGGAAGACTTTGGAAAGTGTGGAGGAGTCGATGCAAATTAAATCCAAGGCAACTTTTTATAGCATGTTATTGAGTTTGTTCTTTACTTCCAGAGGAGTGGGCCACAGTTGAAGAATCTACTATTTAATGGGAGATAGTGAATATTAGACATGAGAAAATTTGAAGAGTGTCAGAAACTATTCGTCAGACTTATTAAGTTTGTACACACATGGCTCCAGCCAGGCCATTCAGTGGGGCAGGTGGCAGGGAATGCAGAGCCAGGGCCTCCCCCCATCATGTCTCACATCCAGGCCAAGGGACCAGCACTAGACAAGCCTTTGAAGAAATGGCACCTCACCAGCATTGGAACTACAGCACAGGACACGGTATCATTTCCACACAGCTCTGCAAGAGTGGCCCTGTGAGCAAAGCAGTTGCCACAGCGACGCTGTGGTCTTGGCTCTTTTGAGCCACACCTCGGACTCCCTTGTGAAGGTCCATAGACAGCTAGGTCAGCCAATTGCCAAATAGCTTCCCCAGGAAATGCCTTTGATAATCCCGTGCATCCCATTAAACAATTATAAGGGCAAACAGAATGTCATTTCAATGGGATTTCTATTTAGGATCCACTGGTGCAAATCCTTTGGCATGCCATTAATCATGTTTAAACCCAGACAAGATGAAAGGAGGACACTCAGCTGCCGGCAAACACAGGGAAAGTTTATTAGTTTGCAGCCCCTCCTGGCTTAATATGATTTGGATATGGTTGACTCAGTGTTACAAATTTTAATAAACTTCCTTTGGACCTGTTGGTACTAGCGTGGAAGCCTGCTGATATTTAACAGCATTTCCCCCTCAGTAGAAGATGCAGCTCGAGTAATAATTTTCATCCACTAGAAGTATACAGGGGCCTCCAGTTATGTAAGAGGAAAAAAATGCACCTCTGAAAAAGTTGCAGTTAGCACAGGATGCAGAATTCACACTCATTTAGTTGTCCATTGCTCTCTTTGCCAGAATGTGTAATAGGTACCAGAAATAGACAGATTTAACTTTATACTGAGGAAGCCACAGCTTTGCCCTATTTGTGCTGATTTAATGTACCCTTAATAGCATTCTCCTGCAGCAGTCCCCAGATCCAGATAGCTGTGGGCCACCAGGAAATATAGCAAGAGTAAACTAAGATACCTTTCTAGGTAATGCTAAATACTTGTGGACTAAAGACTCAGCTGCCACTCAGCTCCAGGCCATATGAGGATCCAGGCCTAGTGCGACATGCCCAATGGTTCAGAAACTGGAAATCATATTTCCATGTAAAAGAAGCCAGTTTTCTCATAAAAAACCATAACATCACAGCAAACCTAATATTCTGCAGTCTGTCTTCAATGTGTGCTCACCAAATTAGGACTACTGATTGAAAAAAAATATTGATTTAAGAAAGCTATATGTTAATGTGTCTGTTTTGAGAAATGTGAGGCTCAGTTGTCTTTTGATAATGTTTCCTGTTCTCTCCGTCTCTGGGCTATCCCCAGAAATAATGTTGAACTCCCTGGAGGATGGGGCACGTCTAGACCCCAACAGTTCATTACTACACCTATGGGAAAGGGTAGGTGTGAGTGTGTGGGGTCCTATCAACCCAGATCCCTGGCATTAAAGGTGGTCTTCCTCTACCTGCATAAAGAAGAGAGTAAGTCACAGACCCAGTTTTTCCCAGACCCAAAATTTGAACACCTTTGTCTTAGGCCAAAGACTTTGCTTGTCAAGACCATTTACTTACACAGAATTCTAAAGCTCTTGGAAGAAGATAAAAGTGACTCAGTCCTTTATTCTTGGTGAAAAAAGAGTACTGGAGCCGTGCAGAGTCAGTTTCCTTGCGTCTGCTCGTTCAGTCACACTGGGAATCAAACGGCTTAGTTCAATCATTATTATAGCCAAGTGCCAAGCAGTTAATTAGAGAATGGTCAGTCCAGTCCAGACCAGTCATCTTAATGAGCAAAATAATTGGGCGTTGTCAGCACTCTAATTTCACTTTTAAAAACTAACTCTTCGATAGCCCGGCTTTGTCTCTTCTCAGGCAGCGCAACCACCCTGCTCAGCATCCCTGCCATCACAGTAGAACCAGCTTTCCTAACCACGGCAACGAATGCTCAGAAGCTCTTTTATTCTTTCTTGTAGGTGAAATCTTGAATGATTTTTCTTAAGATGTCAACTTGCAGGGTTTTTCCTTTTTTTTGAGTCAATAATGTACATAAGGAGGACCCTAACACAATGACTCTTGCCTTCATATGCAAAAAAAGACTATATTGTTTACTTTTCCATGGTAAATATAGGGTTCTTGGGAGGTCTCCAGTCCTGCCTCTTTCCATCTAAATCAGAGCTTTTAGGCCTTTGGGCAGAGATGGCTTCCATGGTTTCATAGTGTTGAAACCACAAGCAGGGTCTGTAAAGTGACTAGGTGGCCTCTGTCTGGGAAGGTGGCTGCTGACATGCTCATCCAGGCTTTGTTTCCTTTGAGGGATGGTGCTAGTACCCTCTGTTGTGACCCACTGCCTGAGTTACAGTCCTGCTTCTTCAATGCACTTCTTCATCATGTTCAGTCTCTGGTGCATGCACAGGTGCCACCCACCACCTCTATGCCATTCGACCTCACCAAGGTGCCCCTGGTTGCCTATTAGCTACTTATGGTAGACAATACAATAGTCCTCAAAATGTTCACCTCCTACTCTGTGAAACTTATAAAAAGTTGCCTTACATAGGAAAAGATGTTCAATATGTGATTTTTTTAAAGACAAGGAGATTCGTGTGGATTATTATTATGGGTTTAATGTAATGACAAGGGGAGGATTATATAAAAGGGAAGGACTAGAGCCAGAAGAGGAGAGAGGAACATGAAGGTAGAGCTCTGATGTGATGATGTGGTGTCATGGGTTGTAATGTCATGTCATGATGTGATGTGGTGTGAGGCTATAAGTCAAGAAATATGGCAGCTTCTAGAAACTGGGAAAGAGAAAGAAATAGGTTCTGCCCTGGAATCTCCAGAAGGGACAGCCCTGCTGGCACCTTGGTCTTAGTCCAGTGAAACTCATTCAGACTTCTGACCTCCAAAACTACAAGATAATAAATTGTGTTGTTTTAAGCTACAAAGTTTGTGGTAATTTGTTAAAGCAGCAATAGAAAACTAATGCATCACTTGTGAGCCTTGGAAAGGCCTCGGGCTCATAAATCAAGCCACATCTTGTCTCCCCACACCTCACTGAAGTGAAGCTGAGCCAGGCTTTCCCAGGAGGCCTACAAACTTCCTGGTACATGAGTGTAAGGTTCCCTAGCCCTGGGTCTCCAAAGAGCCCCTCCTCTGAAAGGAGTCACCCTATAAAAAAGGGAAGAGCAGGCTATCTGACAATAATCCTGATCACTGTTCCTCCTGGATCTTCACCAGGCCTGCTACCTCACCAGCCTTGGGGCAGGAATCCACAAGGGGCAGAGTTTGGTCTTCCTTTTCTCTCTCAGCCACGTTCTTCTCAAGTGCTGAGCCTCCTCGCCAGCTGCAAGAAGAGGCGAAGGAGAACTTTACCTTTAAGGAAGAGTCATAGCAGGCACCCTGTCTGATTCTGGAAATGCTAAAACAAGCTTAGTAAATCCTCTTTCTCTTGACAGAGCCTCCGTGGAAATTCAGTTAGATTCTCTGAATAACACTGCCCTTCCCCTGACACACAAAAACCGCTGGGGCTAGGAAGTCCACTCTACACCACACACCGCTGTGATTTTTGTGTGGTGTAGAGTGTCCACCAAGGTTGCTGGTGTTTGATTGGCTCCAGAGGCACATCTCAAAGGCATGGCAGTGTTATTGCTTCTGGGAGCACTCTGCACCCCAAAGGAGCATAGGAGCACCCAGTCTCAGAAGTAGGGAGCAATTCAGGGTGGTACCCTGCACTTTCTCAGGGCCTTCAGTGTAAGGAGGCCCCGCTGCCCACAGCAATGACTTGAACAGTGCTCCCCTGTAGTGGCTTGTCCTCCCTTCCTGACTCACTGTCCCTGCTGCGTTATTTCCCCTCCTCAAATCGCAAATGCACTCTGAAGTTTCCAGTCACAGGTAGGTGGTTAGCAAACAGTGACTCCTATAACCACTAGCGAGGCGGGGACTTCCGCAGAGTTCCAGAGAAGTGACTGGATCTAAAGGAGAAAGTCGCCAAAGGGCAAAGAGAAGTGAATAAAACAAAAGAAGTGCCATTTGGCAAAGTACAGATCAGGGTGGTCAAATGCTGGCGAGGGCAATACCCATTGTGTACCTAACCAACAGGAAAACCTGAGAATATAATAAAGTATTTCATTTGTGTCTTCTAGTGGGCCCAACCTCCACTAAGCTACAGAATGGTTGCATAGACTTAATTGTCAGTACATCCTGAGCCATTTGCTTGAAGATCCGGTTTTGCAGAGATTTCTTGGATTTTCATTATTGCTCAGGGATTTTCTCTAATTTTTCTTCGGAGGGGCCTGTGCTAAATTAAAGGCTAAGCTCTTCTTGAATACAGAGGTGGGGGA
This sequence comes from Ctenodactylus gundi, assembly GCA_004027205.1. NCBI lineage: Eukaryota > Metazoa > Chordata > Mammalia > Rodentia > Ctenodactylidae > Ctenodactylus > Ctenodactylus gundi. The sequence continues at coordinate 247,745 of PVKB01002520.1, forward strand.
TGCATTTTCTCCCCTCCCACACTGTCCCTACCATCTGCCAGCTCTTCATGACCTAATGTCAACAGCTATTTAGCTGTTAAGTCTTACCACATCAAATGTGTGCATTCTTCCACACCTTTTCCCCCTTTGTTCGCAGACTTGGCTCTTCTGTAGTCTCTGTTCCCCTCATGAGTATCTCCTCAGCTATTCATTTTACTCCTGTAAAATCATTTTAGCTTGTGCATCTGCCCAGAGGCAATGAATGCATGCTTTCGGTAGACATCCCTTAGCACATATTTAAAATAAGCGTTAAAAGAAAGAAATAATGTCGACACTAAAACAGTATATTAGTTTCTTATTAAAAGAGAAAAAGAATGCCAGTGAAATTTTAAAATACTCGGTAAATCAAATAATCTTTTCAGTGATAAATTAAAATGCCAAACCCCTGGGTTGGTCCCAGCGGAGACAGAATGGCTCCAGTCACTGTGTTGGCTGTACCACACACCAACATTTTTAGGACTATTGGATTGATCTCAATGGTCCTAAAGAAGGGAGGTGACTCTTTGATATGGAACTCAAATATTTGCTTTTGTAATATCAAAGATATTTTCCTCTGTTACTTTCATACTACAGACAAACAAGAAATTGGCAAAATTGAATTCTTATCTAGAGCAGCCAACCCTCACACTATTCCCCTCTCCTTAGGAGACATGAAGCAAAGGCTTGGAGCACTGTGAGGTCCCTGCTCAGTGAGGAGACTTAGTACATGACTTCAGATCCTAATTCATATTGCATACTTTCTTTTAGTGCTAACAAAATTCTTGCAGTTGGGAACAACCAGATTGGGAATGAAAAATTAGAAAGAGACAGAGCAAGTGGCTTTCTATAGCTCTCATCTGATAAGTGGAAGAACCCTGAACATAACATTAAAACATACATCCTCCCAAGGCATAAAAGACACTATTCTCAGCAGAGACAAATATACAACCTTAAAGAATGCTCACCATGGCCTGAATGAATCAATATCCAGCTAGTACCAAAGAGTCTAGAACATGGTGTGGTTGTTCATTCAGAAACGAATTCCAAACTCAGCTCATCGGGAATCATGTTACGGCATTTTTTTAAAAATCTTTTGGAAGTGAACATCAGCTTGCTGCAGAGGCATGGTGATGAGGTAGCCATTCTTTTCATAGAACACGAGAAGGCAAGTGGAGTAGACTTCCAGGGAAGACCGCTAGTTTGAGGAAGACTTGAAAGCAATAACCCTGGAGGCCCAGCAGGGAGATGAATTTGTTGTACCTTCTCTGCTTCCTCCCAATCTCCTACGAGTCATCTGTTTCCATCCTTAATGTCTAAACATGCAAATATTGCTGCACTTACTGCTCATTAGTTTAGCTAAAGGAAGTGCCCTTTAATTATGCCTCTAAATAATGAACCTCCTCCATCACCTTGACAATCAGTGCATCTTTAGAAGGAAGCAAGGCCTCATTATGAAGCAGCCACTACATCCCTTGGCTACTTAGAAGATGGTAGCTCTCTTGAAGCAATAGAAATAGAAGTCAAAAGAGAAGCCTTGTGATTCCATTAACTCCTTGTAGCCTTTGGTGCAAGAGTAGAAAAGAATTAGTAAGTAACATATTACATGTGTGCTGGATGGAGTTGGAAGAAGTTAACATTTTCAAAGAGGCCATTGTGCTCCACTTCTTAAGTTATTGACTAACATGCATTTACTCTAAGCTAAGCTACATAATTACTTTTAAAGTCAAATCTGAACTCCATTTTATTGACTAATATTGAGACTCTAAAATCTTCAGTGATTTGCATAAGGTGGTACACCATGTCCCTCATCCTCCAAAGTACCATATTGCTTTCCTTTATCTTTTTAATGTGTTTGGATTTGCTTATGCAGGCAGAATTGGGCATCCATTGAGACTTCACCATGTTCCTTTATTTGTTAATCTAAGAAGAAACTCATAGGAATGGTTTGCTACCACACAATACCTACTACACAGAAGCACACTGGGCAATACTTTCTATGAATTTGTTTCCCCAGCATCAAAGAAAAAGAACAATATGTCACAGGCAGGCAAGTCATTTCTGCTATCTGTCCTGTCAACTACCTCTATATCTTTCAATATGGTACTCAAGAGTCACATCTTTAATAAAGACTTTCTATAATTCCCTCTCTGTAGCAAATTGACTTTATCTTTATGGAGAATAAGGACTGAAAAAGGCTTTTACCAAGGCAGTTTTTTATACTTTATTATACTTCTTTGTTCATTGATTCATCTTCCCTACTACACTGAAGTGTCATAACCCATACATTTTTATAATTTTTTACACAGTGTTTAGCACAAACGTGTGTTCAGTGAAGCCTCATAATAATTAAAAATTATCCAAATGGCATTATCTGATCTGCACTGTGATTCCCAAACACTGGGCCCTAGTCCTACATGTAGAATTTTGTCTATGTAAGTATCATCTGAGGAACATTAAATGACAAAGCTTCTGGGAAAAGAAAAAAGACTATATATATTTATGAATGTATGTATATGTATATATACACATAGAATGGGTATGGAAGCACAGCAGTTAGAGCACTTGCCTAGAAAGTGCAAGGCCTTGAGTTCGATTCCCCAGCATCATATAAGGTGTTGTGGTGATGAACACCTGTAATCCCAGCACTCGAAAAGCTGAAGCAAGATGATTACTGTGAGTTCTAGGCCAGCCTGAGCTACATGGTGTGTTCAGGACCAGCCTGCACTATACCGAGTGAGACCCTCTCTCAAATAAAATAAAATTAAAATTAATTTTTAAAAAAAGGAATAAATCATTTCTTCACACAGCATAGACAAATCTCAAAAACAATATATTATGTGGAATAACCTATACATAAAGACAAAATATAACATAAATTCATTTTCAGAAAATGTCTATAAAAGGCAAATTTATGGAAGCAGAAGGCTGTCCATGTGTTCAAGGCTTGAGGCCAGGGTAAAAATCAACTGCAAATGGTCATAGATGATTTTTTTTTCTTGTTGATAGAAATGTTCTAGAATGGGATTGTGGTTATGACGGTACAACTTTATTTAAAAAATCTAATAAAAATATTGAAATGTTCACTTACCCAAAGTGAATTTTACAATGCTTTAGTCAAACTTCAATAAACCGAATAAAATGAGAATTTAGAAAGAACAAATAATGAATAAAAAAGATAAATAAGAAAAAAAGACAGCCACACATGCATTGGATTCAGGTGTTAGAAGTGTTGAGCAGTGTTACAATTGCTACAAACTGAAAGAATAGTGCCATAAAGGATAGAAAGACAGAAAGAGATCCCACAGGGAAACTTCAAGAACCATAGTGAAAAATGGCATCAGGATATATGGAAAAACTGAGCAAGTATTTTACCCCCAATATATTGCAAATGAGGTAAATTTTGATGTTTTTGCAAGTGAGGAAGGCTGGGTAAAGTCAAGAGTTTTCCAGTGAGACGCCAGGTAAGACACGCCGTAAGAGGATGACTATGTTCTACAATTAAAGAAATGGCCCAGCACAAAGGATAGATTCCCCTCTCCCATATCCCTTATAAAAGATCAAACCAAACCTCAACAAGTGCCAGTGATCATTAAGTAATTTAATAAAAAGCAACAAACTCATATAATAACAAAATCCAGAATCTCTACTATGTATCATCCACCATGTCCTGTGAGTAATAAAAGTTATTAGACATATCAAGAAGCAGGGAAATATAGCTAAGGTCCAGAATGAAATGGCTTGGCAGAAACAGGCCCTGAGATAACACAGATGTTGGAAATAGCAGAAAGTAACTTCAAAGAAGCTACTTTAAGTATGTTTTAAAGTGTAAAGGTAGATTAACATAATGAATGAACAGAGAACTGAGAAGCAGAAACTACAAAAAGGTAAAATCTAGAGTGGGAAAAAGCAATATTTACAATAAAAGTAAAAATTTGGAAGAGAACATAATGGGAAAAGTCCCTAAAGGACCACAAGGTCAGAGAAAGTAAGTGAGGCTTAAGAAAACCAAAGCAGTTGGGTGGAAAATGTTCCAAACGTGGTGCAAAATAACACTTCCAAGATTGAATAAGACCAGCAAGGCCTGGTCTCACCCACTCACCTGTCCCTGTAGCATCACAAACACAAAGGAAACAACACCTAATCATATTATCCTGAACTGTTTAATATCAAAAATAAAGAGAAACTCCTTGAAATTACCCAGAAGAAAATATGCATTATATATGGGAGAAGAGTAACAGCCAATGTTTTCCTGAAAACTTTAGAGACCACAAAGTCAGGTAGAAAGGAGCAAATATCAGAAGGACAACCCCCACAGGCTCGAATGAAAAGCAATAAAATTGATAAATATGTGGGCAAATACAGGAGACTAACTCTCCTTCCTTCCTGCTTTCTTTGCATGACCGTTACTGTAAATGCATGATTATAATAGTGAATTGCGGGGCATAGGATATATGTAAATGTTAAAAATAAAACAAATAGAATAAGCGATAGAACTATTAAATAAGGTATAAAGATGAAAAGTCCTTGGATATTATTTGAAGTGTTATAATGTTAATTATAAATATGTTGTGATAAGATGAAGATGTATATTGAGGAAAGCCTGCTAAACACCAGAAACTGTGTAGTTAAGTGTGTACATAGGCAAAAAATAATAGCTCAGACTCAGGAGATCAAGGGTTTGTTGAAAAAGCCAGACAAAAGGGCAGGTAGTAGCAGTGGTAAAGCGAATCCGTGGTGCGTGGTCCAGAACTAGAAAGGCAGAGGTTGAACCTAGACATTGCTGAAGGGGAACGCTTTGAAGTAGGACATCTCACCTTTTAACTCTGAATTGGAAATTAGGCGTATGGTTTGAGAAGATGGAGTTGTTCATTTGCCATGAAACAGGACTCTAGCCATGGCCCCTAACCTTTATGATGTCAGGGACTGGTTTGGTTAAAGACTATTTTTCCAAGAACTAGATGAATGAAGTTCAGCCTTTGTTCAGATCATCATTAGAGCCTAATAGGAACGCCCTGATGGGAGGCAAAGCGTCATTCCTCTGTCCCTGGAGCCAGTACCCAGTAGCTGGGTGTTTCTAAGGCCATGCTTGGCTGCCAATTGGCAGCCTGGGGCTTGGAGAACCCTATAAATCTAGGGAATTAGAGAGAAAATAAGGAGGTCTAGGTGTGGAGGAGTAAGCAAGAACATTAACAAACACTGTTTGAGGGGTTGGAAAGTAGCCTATGAGCATGGCAGACACCATCTTCAGGCTGCATGTGGTGTTACAGACCTTGTCTCGGTATTAACCTCTCAAGGGCCCTAAGTGGCTCAGGCAACCTGGGTGGAGCAGAAGTCCTCTCTTACAAACAGATGGATCACTCTTCACGTAGTCTGTACTGCACGTGGAAGTGAGCCAAGGAAAAGGGCCTGGTCATAAGTAGTATCATGACTTAGAGGGGCCACAAAGATCACAGAAAATATTCCTCATTTGCCTCACAATCCCCCACCCCTTTTTCTTTTTTTAGTTGCCTTGAATCTTTCAACGCCAGGTATTTTGTGGCCATTTTCTATTAAGAGCCAAATTTGTTTCTGAGAACAGCTAATGGAGGGTCTCCAGTGAATTTCCTTGTAGTCGTCAGAGCTAATTAAAGAGAAAGCCATAGTTCAGCCTTTCCTCCTCTTTACCAGTGGGGGATGAGGGGCGCTTGTTACAATATTGCTCTGATTCCACTGGACAAAGTACACTGTTTTAGGATTTTCACTGTGTTTGAGTCCATGGATCCACTCTCTGTCTTCTCTTCTGCAGGAGGTAGCCCCTCTCTTGGTAGGAAAGCCTGATAATCTGTTACTTAGCCGTGAAGTGAAGGGTCAGATAGGTGTGCAGCAACCCTGCCTTCTTTCTGCTCAGGAGGCTCTGAAAACAGATCTTGGCATCAGCCCTCTCCTGTGGTCTGCTTCTGGTAAAAATATTACATACCTTCCGTCAAATGCAGCCTTATCACAAGGTTTTATTACAGTCATGAATACACCCAGGCTACAGCTATGTGGGCACAAATCAAAAAAGGGCTAGTATACCGATTATCTAGAATCAAATAAAAATGAACCCATAATTGGGGTATAAATGTGAATCAGGGCTCGAATTTCTTGACAAATTATCTGATATCATCCACTTATTTTTCCATCCGGACATCATATGAATAAAATGAACCTTATAAGCGAAGAGTAAAAATATATCTTCAGGTTTATTTTAGAATACTAAATATATTCCTCTGCCATATCGAGCAAAAATATGTCACATTGGGAACCCAAAGAAGAAGAAAAAGAATTCTTTAGTGGGGCCAAGTGCAGAGCTAGGCTGTGTTCCCTCTCTGACCATGAAATTACACTCCAATTATTTATGCCATTGTCAACTAATCTTGAACAAAATCAAATTTAAAATAAAATTTTATTTCAGGAACAAATATGCAATAACATGTCAGGCATTCGTTGTGAATTCCCTGTGCACACGTGTGTCTTAATTCACATATACATGGGCTTTGGAGTCTCTCAGATCTGACTTTGTAGCTTGTCCTATCTTTTATTATCTGTGTGACCTTAGATGATTCACTTCACCTCTCTGAGCCCCAGTTTCCTTATTTGTAAAATGAAGATTATTATAGGGCTGAGGATGTAGTTAAGCAGTCACAGTGCTTGCCTAGGTAGCTCAGGGCCCTGGGTTCCATTCCCCAACACCATATAAGCTAGGCATAGTGGTGCATGCCTATAATCCCAGCACTCTGGAGGCTGAGGCAGGAGGATGACTATGAGTTTGAAGCCAGAGTGGGCTTCATAGTAAGTTTAGGACCAGCCTGGACTACAGAGTGAGACCCTGTCTAAAAAAAATAAAGATAATTATAAACTTCTGATGGGTGGTTGTGAGGATTAAATGACATAATAAATGTAAGAAAAAAGATTGATAAGATGATGACAGAAAAGTTCAACCTGAAAGTATTATTTTATTATATATCAATCTATCTACCTATCTATCTAAATACATAGATATATAGAGAGATGATACATGATAAGTGATAGATGGATAGATAGTACGCAGGTAAGGGAGGGAGGGGGAGAGAGAGAGACAGAGACAGAGAGAGAGACAGAGAGACTAGACAGATAGTGGGCACATGACAGGTGGTAGGTAGGTGTGCAGCCAGAGTGAGCGCTGTCCAGCTGCTGAATTCACTGAATGTATGCTTGTCAGCAGTTACTCATGGACTAGCCCTGACCTTGAACCTGGAAAGAGCACAGCCTTTGGTGGTGCACAGAACTCCGATGGTTCCTACTCTCACATCATCTAGATTATGGTCCTAAAATACAATTTGCACTAAAAAATAATTTATTGGAAAAAAAAACCCTACTTTTGTGTTTAGGGAAAAATCATGAATGAGGTAAGCCTGAATCTAGTTGTCTATTTTTGGGAAATACTGGGACAGAGGAATATTTTGGATCACATCTGAGTTGAAAATAACAAAATACAGACTGAAAAAGTCTACCAGTCAAAAGTTTTATGTCTTTCAAAAGGTGAATTATGAAAAAAAAAATTGATGAAATTGTAGATTTAAAGGAAGTTGAAAAAGATAAGCTTTATGATAGGCATAATTGTAGCATCTGAGGATACATGCTAAAGCTATAAAGGAGAGAAGACCACAGAGCCAGGGCAGTGGGCATCTTATTTACTTTCCATCACTAGGACTCAATAGCTGATATACACAACTTTAGAGAAGGAAGATTTATTTTAACTTACAGTTTCAGAAAGTCACAGTCTATTCACAGGTACATGACTGGAAAATGGTGGAATCATATGGCGAGGCCATAGCTAGAGCCAGAACCAAAGCCTGTGCTCCAGAGACTGAGATCATCACGGCAACATGGCAGAATTGAGAAGTCTGGGGGGAAGGGTGGAACCAGCACATGCCCCTCCAAGTCAAGCCCTAAGCACCTTCCCCTTCTAGCAAGGCCCCACCTCCCAACCCTACACAGTATCTATAGGTACATGAGGCTTTTGGGGAACACTCCAGATCCAAACTATGACATTGGTCTTTTGAGGAAGAGAGTAAAGTTGTGATTGCGGGTGACCCACAGCACAGGCTGCTGCATAGCTGATAGGGCTCTAGTTCTTATTCTGAATGTGGCTGTAAGGACACCTGCTCTATAATGGTTCACTTACTTCTATACTTACTTTGCATGTCTTTCTATATCTTCATTTATATTAGAGTAGAAAGGGCCTAAATGGAAGAAGAAGAAACGCATGTTGAGGGCCACTGTGTGCTGGGGACTTTGCCCAGTACTGTGACAATGAGTGAGGCCCAATCCTGGATTTGAAGCTTCAAGATTATTGGAAATAGAGGCGATTATAATGCTATGATCAGGACTGAAAAGAAGGGAAGTACAGAAGACTGGCTAGGAAGGCAACATAGCCCAGCCTGAGAAAAGAGAAAGGCTTGGACTGAGCAGCAGAGACAATCTAACAATTGTGAGACACCTGCTACATGCTGGCCCATTTGAAGGATACAGGATTAACTTGACCTTGTCTTGGCTGTAAATTAGCACCAATGCATGAATGCATACTTTGTACCTTGCTATGTACTCTACATATCTTCACCTCAGTGTCTCAGTTAACTCCCGCCAGGCCTCATTATCCAATTTTTCAGATGGGAAATGAGTATTTTTTGGTGAGGTAAAAAACAACTAGCCCTGGAGCCACTGGCCAGAAAATAGAAAAGCTGAATTTCAACAATTTATACACTCTCTTGCTAGGAAAATAGTGGGTCTTGGACCTCTGGGAGGTACAACTAAGCAGTCTATAGAAGTGGGCATCCCATCAGGAATTAAAGAGTTCAGTAATAGATAGTAAATAAGACTTTAAAAAACTATAAAAAACCCTATAATCCCAGCACTCTGGGAAACTGAGGCAGGAAGTTTGGAAATTTAATCCCAACAAGAGCAAGTTAGTGATTTAGGAAGACCCTGTCTCAAAAAAAAAGTATCAAGTAAAACATTAAATTTGCTTTTTGCTTTTGTTTGTAATTTAATGAGAATTGTGAGTACTGGGAAAGGTTCATTATGCTGGTGCTGGTAGGGGCAAGTATACCTTGCACAAGTTTGCCCAGGATTGCTCTGAGACCTGCAGTCCCTTTCCCGGGAACAGATGAGCTTTCACATTCACATGGTCCTGGGTGGGGAAGAAAGGACAAGGAAAAGTGCATAGATTCAAGAATGAAACTTTAAGCAGAAAATTTTAAGTTCACCTGACACTATGGCTATCCTCTGGCTATGGGAACTTATAAATATTACCTACTTTCTTCAAACTCATATGTTCTCATTTATAAAATGGGTCATGAGAACACTAGGTAGAATTCAGAGTCCCTGATTCCTGCTAAGTGCTTAGTTAAATCCAACTTGCCCTGAAGAAGTCTAGAATTCAAGGCTTTATGGGTCAGAGGCTTGCCCTCTCATATACTTGCTCATCACTGATTTAGTTAAGCCTGATTTAGTTAAGCTCCTAAGTTCTGGAGCCGGACTTCATGAGTTTGAACTGGAACTCCACCACCCCTTGATGCATGCCTTAGGGTCACTGTGCTTCAGTGACCTTGCCTGTAAGATGACATTCACTCCACAGAGTTGGGAAGATTATATTCAAAAATCACATTATGTCTAATATGTCTTTCTGACTCCAATGTCTGCATTGAGGACCTGGTCAGGTGTCTCCTCCAAGTGTTCTGTAGTGTGGAGATCCACACAGTTTGACACCAGGGACAGGTATAGTTGAAGACCATTCTCCTAAGGACTTGGGGAATGGGAAGTACATTTTGTGTGGTCGTTTGCTGGAGGATAGCTTTGAAGTGGCGAGCAGCAGCACGAATGGAGCAGAGAGCAAAGCCCCGCCTCCTGTCACATCAGCAGTCACATTAGAACCTAATAGGAGTGCACTGCTAGCAGGCGGAGCTTCACTCACCACTCACCTATTCCCTGCTCATCTCCTGCTCCACACTCATCTGTACTGGTGGCCTGGTCCCTCCCAGGCCTCAGACTGGTACCAACCCATGGCCCAGACATTAAGGACCCCTTCAGTACAATGATCCTTGCTAGGACGGATCCTGTGCTGGTGTCACAGGCTGCTCTCTCCCATGATGACCATACTGGGTTTCTCAGCGTTAGCCTTGTGGTCCTTTGTACCACAGCATAGAGCCTAGCCTTTGCTTAGGACTGACTCAGAGTAGTCTAAAGACACCAAAAATTTATGTCTGTTTTCTGAGACTTTGTTTCCTCTTGCTACTCTGTCCAGAACATTGAGAGCATAGCAGATAACCTATCTGATGCTCCGTGGGCCACATGAGCCCCACACACATCATCACGTATCTGCACATATACTCAGCCCCATGGAAGGGACTTCAAATTTTCTAATAAAGAAGGGATTCCTTCCTACTGGAGTCAGGGCTGAGCTTGGAGGTTCCCTGGTTCTGTATGTGAGACATCCCTCCTCAGGAGCAGCAGCAATGAGGATGACAAAGCAGGGAAATCATTTAACACCCACCCTCAGGACATCTCCCTGACTCATCCCAGCAGCCTAAGGCCGAGCGACAGGGAAAGCCTCATCCCCACTGCACTTGCTCAGGACCAGCCCAGGTGAGGCACACCCCTGAAGACTATGCTCTGTGCAGGTTCTGTGACTTCCCGCCTTTCAATAATGGACCATCTGTTCATCAAGCAGCATCATGGCTGGTTACTGTCACTCTTGTCTGCTCAGTAGCCAGGGAAGAACCCACACCACAAAGGTCCCACAGGCTAGCCTGCTCTGCTGTGAGGTCCTGTATGGCTCCCACACAGCCAGGAAGCCTTCGTGTTAATAGGTGTTAAACGGGGCCAAGCCAGCTAGACTTCCTCATTACACTTTTATGACTTGGGGCTGCCCTATTTCTGCATTTCACATAGCAAAGCTTATCTAGAGAGAGAGAAAGGCAGGTCATTAAAAGCCTGTTCATTTAATAAGATTTTTCACGGTCCTAACCCCCTACAAGTCATTTGTCTCTAATACACTTAAGGCTTTTTATCTGTGGAGTTGGTCACTTAAAATCTGGAAATGCATACTGAACATCACAGCGAGAGTCAAGTGCTAATTTGTCTTTTCTTGTCTCCATGGGTCTCTCCAGCCTTTTGTCTACTCTGCTGTCTCTCCTCATGATCTTTCTACAAATGTCACGAGGACTGTAATACCATTTTTCTGGCCCAGACAAATTCCCTGAATTTCAGTTCACCCTCACCCTGTACTTGCTTACAGGAAAGCTAATCATAGCTAACATGTCAGGAACACTTGAATGTTTCAAGGAAAACAATTCATTTAATTTGGGAGATATTAAGTTATCACCAAGGACATTAAGGGAGAGGTATTTGAACTATATGAGTAAATTTTAAATTTTTTAATAGTTCTCCTTTATTTTAATGAGTTTTAAAAAGTGTAACTTGCATATTGTAACATTATTTCACAGCTATAAAATGATAAAAAATTATATCAGTCTTAGTAAAAATGAGTTGATTTCAAGAAAACTATTAAAAAGACAATAGCAGAAGTGGCATTTGATTATTTATTTAGCTTTTGCAGGCATTGTTCTTGAGTCTAAGAGCAAACAAAAATCTTGAACCTCCAGAAGACCCAGATGAATTCTTTTTGAAGCTATCCAAATGGCCAGTAAACACACAATAAGGTACTCAAATTTATTAGACCGCATGGAATGCTAATTTTAAATGTTTAGTGATCTATATTTAACATCCACTATAATCACTAAAAAAAGAAATAAACAATACCAAGATTTGGGAGGAATACAGGGCAACTGGTAGGCTTATATATTGTTTGTGGGAGTATAAAGTAGTACAGCTACTTCAGGAAACCACTGAGTGATATCTAAAATATATGAAGAAGTTCCATTCCTAGTTTTCTACACACAAGACATGAGCACTACTCAGTAAACGAATGGGCCCCAGAAAATGCTAACTGAATCAACTAAAGCCTCCCTGTAGTGTTCTAGGAAGAGGCAGATGAAGTATTGTGTCCCTGTTCCTGAGGAGATCAGATAGCTGCCATTGAATACATGTTGTCGGAGTGCATTGTGCTCCAGATTTCATGCTGGACACTACAGTACTAAATCACAGTACTAAATAGAGAATAGAATTCCCTATTCTTTCAGAGAAATAGTCATTGTCATTTTCCTCAGCCACAAACCTACATCCTATGTGCTTTGATTAAAGAATTTTGTTTGAATCAATATCACTATGGGAAACTCTGGTTTTATTCCAATCCATGACTATTTGTTTATGTAATTACTTAGCCTGTGTACATAAGAAGAAAAACCTGTCTGTCTTACTAAGGTATCACTTGTGAAAAAGTGGTGTTTAGTAGTAGATACTTATGGTGAATGGGTGGATGGATAGTTGAAGAGATGCTTGGATGGATAGACGTTTGGATGGGATAGATGTGTGGGTGGACAGATGGAAGGATGGATAGATGGATGAATGGGTGAATGGATGGAAGATGAATGGATGGGTGGGTGGGTGAATGGATGGGTGGATGGTGAGGTGGATGGATGGTAATGAACATAGAGGCTTTCATCTCTTCCTGAGTTCAGGAGTCTGTAGCCAGACTGCCTCCACTAGAGACAGAGACCTCCCTCTATGTAAGAGATATTCCTCAAAGAGCCTACCAAGCCTTACTCATCTCTACCAAGGGCATTCTTCAACAGTTTGAATTATTACAATCATCCATACACTTTTTAAACTAACGACATAGATTAATATTTCAGGAGAACAAGATTCTAATTTACAACCAAGACCTTTGGTTTATTCAGACAAAGGAAATAAAAAGAAGTCTGCGATCATCGTTGCCTTATTCCTGTTTCCCGTTGTACTCATGGCGGGGTTTAGCTCTTTGGCCTTTAATTATTCTGTTCCCTTACATGGCTTTATCTCTGACACTTGGATGAAAATATGATTTGCCATTCAGAAATTTCAGCAAAATCATTTTCAAGTCAGCAAAGTGAGAGTATGTTAAAAGAACAAAGGGTTGGGACATGGTTTTGAAAGGACATTTTTAAGGTGTTTTTAATTAAATCTGTGTTATTATTTAGGACGGTGAGGGATCATTTACATGCATCACAGCATCCCCTTGGAATTTCAGTCATGCTGTTCTTATAGCAGAGGCATTATTCATGCAACCCAAGAGCAAGATTGCTTCTTCATTCAAATATTTTGTGACAGTTCCTACTGTGCCTACCTCGTTTATACCAGAAATTAAACTAGGTTCTGTTGGGGATCAAAGAAGTACTTGGCTAAACTTAGGCCTATCATAACATTACCAAGTTACAAACTAACAAAATGGGGAAGAGGAGAGAATCAAGGGAAGAAACGTTAGCATGCCTCTTTTTGAAAGGATCTTTTGTAAGTGTTTTGCCTACATTCACTCTTTGAATCATCGCAACTTATAAACAATTGCTAGCCCATGTTGCAGGCTCAGAGAATGGCAGTGGCTTTTCTAAAGCCACTCAGCTTTTATGTGATTTCTCTAAAACCTGGCCCTTTGCAGGGTTGATCTTGATGTTAACTTTTCAGGCTACATTGAAGGATGTTATCAGAAATAGCACCCAGAGCTCATTATTAGATTAATAAAGAAACTGAAGACAGTTTTGAGGGGTTTTTTGTTGTTGTTGTTTTTATTGTTGTTGTTTTGTTTTTAACCTCATAGAAGTTCCTCCTTTGAAGAGCCACATAGAGAGATTTTTTTCTGGAATTCAGATAAGAAAAACCTAATTCTTTAATAGCAAGTATTACTACATTTTATGGGAATGTTAAGATGATATCAAGTTTAGTCCCCAGCTGGGCTGCAGTAAAGCTTAGAACCAATTGTCTGCCCCCATATGGTAAATAACAGAGGGACTTTCAGCATTTATGTAGGTCACAAACCATGCATACTTCTTTCGAGGGTTCCTTTTAACTTTGTGTCTTCTTCTGAGTCCTAAGAAAGCAAAGCCTGATGCAAATGTTTATGAATTTCTCCTTGACAACAAGGATTACATGTCCAGGAAGATGAGAGTGAGAGGGGGAGATTCACAGATCCCTATGTTATCAATCTGGAAGCCACTTGTCATCAAGTTTAGCTGATTACTCTTCCAAAGCAATTACTGACTGATAATCAACTAAACTGTCTACTGAGGAAGGGAAGAAGAGTTTCCCCACTGGCACTGTTTCTTATTAGCCCAAGATTTCCTATGGAAGCACTGTCACCCATAGACATGGGTGGCATGGGTATGAGCTCTGCCATGCCCCAGAGACAACTAGGAAGCTCCACCATGAGCTTCAGTAATATCAGATTGTGCCTTTGTAAAGTCCTCTACTGGCAGTGACTGGGTGGACCATGTGGAATTATGTTCAGTAAGACAACTGCTACCAATAAAAGGCAATGCCTAATCCCTCCATGTTCCAAAGAGACACCAAAATCAACACTAGCCCAGAGACATGTGTGGTAGACTTCCCTACCCGTATTTTTCTTCCATAGCTTCTTATTCTTGATTTTTAAAAAAAGTCTTGTATTGATTTTTATCCTCACAAGACACTTTCCATCTATTTTGAACGTGTCAAGGTATAAATAAAATGCAACAATTATTTACAGTGTGCTAATCTGGTCTTTCCATTGAGCCTAGTACCTGCATGGCAACACTCTCCTGCATCCCCTGGAATGTCTCCAAGAATGTCAAAAGTGGGTACTTGAGGCCAAATGATCAGAACTCCTGGCTGTTGTCACATCTCTTCACTCACCATCTCAGGTGCAAAGCTTTTTTGCTTGCTGAGATATTTCTTTTTAGCCTTGGTAACATTTGTCATCAGGAACCTCAAGGTTGTATAAGGACATCGCGTCTTTGGAATTTCTAACATTAGCATTTGTCTGGCATTATGGGAACACTGTGAATGGTTCCTGAACCGAACTAAATAATTAACAATGAGTACTTCAAACCAATAGTCTGTTTTCTTCTAGTATGTACCCTGTGCCAGCACTGTACTTCCTGGTTTTTCTTTGTTCCCACCTGTGGTTCAGTTATATAATCTGATGAGCAAACCTGATTTATATGGTTATGGATTTTGCTAGGGAAAAAATATCATGTATATAATTACCTGACTTGGAAAAAGGGAGGACACGTCATCCCTGTCAACCTAAGATTGAGCACTTCACAGTCTGCCCTAATCCAGGTATTTCTCTATCTCCCAGTTGCCTTGGTCTCAAGGATCACATTTGCTACTGCCTGCTCCTAGCGCAACTACTGACTACAGAAAAAAGTACTCTTCTGAAACTCAGCAGTGAGGTGGCCTTTAATTGCCTAATGTCTTCAGGGTCTCAGACATGCAATTAGTCTGATTGGACCTTGTAATTAAATGGCCAGTGAAGGACATGAGAGGATGTCCTGGGCTTGGGCATTTTTTTTTTCTTTTATTTTCAGGGCTGAAAACCCAAGAACTGCAACTTAAGAAACAAAGGCCCACCTGGTTGCTAAGCACCTCTGTGGCCTAGGAAGCTGAGGGAGCATTTGGAGATACTGGGGCTGGTCTTAGTGAAGAACAGCTCTGCTGTCCACCAGAATTGCCCTTGGAGAACCCAATGAGTAGCAAAGTCACCTGCACTCCCCAGTATTTTTCTCTGAGTTTCTGTAATTGGCATGGCCTAGTGTCAAAGGTTACATATCTTGCCATGCCTAGTGTACAGGAACCTAAGCCCCTGTGAGAATGCAAGGGTTCTCACTGACCGGGGCAGGCAAAATCAGGGTATTTGAGAAAACAAACTAAGGATTGTGCTCTACCCACCACCTCACCCCACAGAAGCTGTCTCGGATGAACTCAGAGGGACTTTTTTTTTCACTTGTAGAATACGTATAATATCCACTCACTTAATAGTGTGGAGTACTTTGAAAATAATAAAGTATTCTGTCATTAATGGAAAACAATGACTGCTGTTACCATTAATGATGGTTATTAAAAATCTGTTATTAAAGCAAATTAATGTTAAATATGATGAGAAGTGAAGTGGGTATAAATAAGATCTAAATTAACAGGCTTAGAGTCAATAATTATAAAAATGATTGAGGACCAGTCTTGTTCCTTTATTTCTGGTTCATGGGTAAAGGGATGCGATTTCATGGATGCAGCTGACCGCCAACTCTTCATCTAGCACACATGGTGCCCAGGCAACCTCAGCCCCCAGTCAGGTGACTGCTGTCGCTAACTTTGATCTTGTTCTCTCTCACTGTCTCCTGAATGTCTGCTACCTTGCTAGCAACTCAGTGCCTACAATCCCCGTGCTTCCCCCTTGGGCTAAGGAGATCCAGTCTAAATGGGGATGTGTGGATGGTTTCAAGAGCAATCTGTCACTCTCATGCCCTTTGGAGGCCATTAGGTTCCATGGTTACTAGAAAAAGACAAACATCTAATGTTAGTCCTTCAACAAACCCATAATAGCATTTGCCTGGCTTGAAGATTTGATGCAGAGAGGAGGACAACCCCACTATTCATATGTCCTCAGAGATGATATGGAGTGCTTCAGGAGGCCTGATCCTCTCTCCCAAGGCCCTCCCGCCCTCACAGGATCCTGTTCCACCTGAGCTGCAAGAATCCCTGCACATACACTAGATGATGGTTTCTTCTTTCTTGAGTACTGCACTCATGGGGCTTCGAACAGAGCTTCTCAAACTTTCAGTGTGCCTACTAATCACCTGAAGATCTTGCTAAAAAATTCATTTTTAAAAGGCTCAGGATGGAATCTAAACTTCTATTATTTCTCGCCAACTTCCAGATGACACTCACACTGCCAGTTAATGGTGCAGCTGGTTGATAGCCAGCCCTTAAGGTCACAGGGGTTCCAATAAGGCTCTAGACACAAACTCATTGTGTGAACTTGGGCAAGTTCCTTAACCTCTCTGAGCTTCAGTTTGTGTGTAAGAAAACAGATCTCAGTCTTGTGACTCTGGGAACTGGTTTCACTGGAGACAGTATTTCCATGGGTGGAGGGACAAGGGTTGAGATGATCCAGTGCATCAATTTCATTGTACTCTTCTATAAGAGTCAGATGTCACTGCTGATATTACAGAAGGTTGAGCTTGGACGGTAGTGCAAGCCTGGGAGAGGCTATAAATACAGGTGAAGCTTTGCTCCTGTCCAAGAGTGGGAGATTCCTGAAGTAAAATTGGGGACTGAGTGCTTCTTTCACAGAGGTTCCTTGCGTGATCTTCCTCAGACAATGAACGTTTTGGAGATCCTGCCATTCTTACCTCCCCTTTGCTCCTTAGCATTACCTCCTCTTATCAAGTAAGTCCAGAACATTTTCTTAGAGGCTCAGGCATAAGAGATGCCACTCTCTGAAGTGGTCTTACAGCTGGGTATCTTCCTCACGTTTGCCAGATAATTAGGTGGGAGCCTCGGATGCCTTTCAGGGCCATGTTGGAGCTCCAGGTTTCCTTAGCTTTCTTTCCACAGAGCAAGGTGCCTGAGTGAGGCATATCTTGTGAATGGATGAAAGTAGTTTACAAAACCTTTATTATTGTTGTTTAACAAGGGGTCCTCTTTGTAAAAGTACCAATGCCTGCACAAATTGCATCTCACAGATGGCTATTATTATCATAGTCAAAGAACTTTTCCTCCCACCAAAAAGAAGGAGGTTTATCATTTCTGGCCACTTTGTGGTTTCTGTTTGCTTTTCTTTTCTGTTTTTTTAGTGTCTTGATAAGGGACGGGATTGAATGCAGTATATCTCCTTGAGCACTCTTATATCTCTAGTGCTGTATTTGGAAGCCATCTGGGATACAAATAAGGCCAAAATGAAGTTCTAGACTTTGAGACAATCCCAGTTTTGTTCACAGAATCTGTCCCCTACACAGCATATCTCAGAAAGAAGCAAGGATAAACAAGCTACATTTATGCCAGTGAATGTGAAGGACTGCTTGTGTTTCCATTTTCTGATGCCCACATCCAGATCTAAGCTAGAAATCAGCCCACGTTTTGCTGTCACTCGCACTCATGAAGTCATGTTGTTTGGTTCCTTAGGACCTGGGCATGAAGGCCTGGAGGTGAAGAGGTGGGCCAGCTCTCTTTCCAAAGACAGAGACAGCTGGTAGTGGGCCTATTTTTGTGTTTGTGGAGTTTGCTTGCTTTTTTGTTTGTTTGCTTTGTTTCATTTTATGGAAAGATTGATAGATTTTAAGCAGGTTCTATAGTCTTATATGAGACCAAGTAGTAAAATTCAGTAGTAAAATTCCATTTGGCAAATATCCATACTATTGACAACAGCATAGACTTAAAATCTCAGGTGTTCTAGTGGATTTTAAGTTGTAACTGTTTTCCAAAGATTTCCACCAACTCCCCTAAGGTTAACAGATTAAACTTTAGTTCAGAGACAGTTCCCAATTTCTTTGCTGTGGCAATTGTTGGCAAGCCTTCCCTCCACAGGCAAGTGCAAAATACAGGAAAATGGCTCTCCCCCCCAGGGAAACAGGCAATACAGATGGAGCTGCACTGGCTCTTCTTTTCTGGAGCAATGAGGTAATGCTCATGGAATTGCCTCTGATGGCCTTTAACTTCAGTCAGTCCCCCCAAATTCCACCAGGGCAAGGTAAGAGTAAAAAGCTCATGTGGTAGAGAACCTGTTGTACATTTCTTCTCTGCTGCCACCAAAGCAGAGACATGCCCAGACAGGCATGAGTCTGCAAGCATGGGCCTCAGCCACGTAGCAATGGTGCTGGAGAACCAATATCTGAGGAAGCCCCCTCATGACCTTTAAGATGCACGGTGTCTTTTGCGTCAGCATATGCTGTGTAGTTGAAAGTGCAAACTCTTAAGCCAGTTCCATTCAAAACCAGTCCACTTTAAGTGGGGGTGAATTTGTTAGTTGAATTTTTCATGGAAGGCTTATTCACTAGCATTGAAATATGAAGTGTGTCAACTAGCTTTATAATTATGCCTCTCTAAAGATATCCACTGATATTTCTTCTTTTTATTTTTCTTTTCTTAACTTAGAAGGATTCATCACATTGCTTATACTATATTTATGGATAGCCAGCCTTAGTTGCAGAATGGCAGAATTAAAAAATTGTTTTCTTCAAACATATTACTGAATAGTCAACTGCATCTCTGCAATGTATTTGTTTATTACGCTAAAGTCTTCTAAGAATTTCCAGTGTACTGTCTTGAGGACTGAAAACAAACGTACTAGGTTTTACCCCTGTCATGAACAAGCTGTCTTGATCTTGAGCGTGTCATTCCACGCTCTGGGACACAGAAAGGCTGATGTAATGCTCTGGGAAATCCGCCCACTAACTCTTCTGCTAGCACTCACAAACTCTTTACGAATGAAGAGTTACTGTGATACTCTTCTGTTTTTCTATCTAGGAAGGACTAAAAGGAGAGATTCAGCACAGAAACACTTTTGCACTGACGTGTTCTCTTCTTTCTTCCTCCCTGCCAACTCTTCCTTCCCCTGCCAAGTTCCTAAAAACTGAAAGAGGCATACTGGGAGACACTGCCTCTCCCCTCCTTCTGCCCATCTCTCCCTGTGTGGCCTGAGTGAGGTGCGCTCTAGGGCAGGTCCCATGTCTCCATGACACAGGATGACTCCTAGCCTCGCCTCTTCACACACGCCCCCATTGGGCTGCCTGGACCTCTGAACCTCAAGCTATCTCCTCCTTTCTGTTTGAAAAGGCCATTTGGTGCTTGGGAATAGAACTGGGTGCTTTTGTTCCTAAATTAAGACTGTGCCCAGTAATCACTAAAACCTCAGGAAAAAACAGAGGCGTTGCAGTACATGACACTGCTCATAACCTGCTCCCTTCGGCTCTCCTTTTTGCAATGAACATTTATAAATAACTGCAGCCTGCCTGCAGGTATAGGAGTGGCCACAGTCCTTGTCCTAGTGAATCTCTGGGAGATGGGATGGCCGATAGAATGGCCCTGGGTCATGGCTGATCCAAATTGAGATGTACTGATAGTGTAAAATGTTCAATTGCAAAGACTTAGTACAAAAAACAGGATGTAGAATGTCTTAATAATAAAATTGATTACATGTGAAAGTGGAAATATTGTCCTAAAGTATAATATTATAATTAACTTTACCAGTATGATTTTATTTTTTAAATGGCTACTGAAAAATGTAATATTCCATGTATGCATTGGGGTGGGAACAAGGACAGACAGGCATGATGCAGACTCATACGACGGAATGGTCCAAGTCGGGTAAGAGAAGCATTAGAAAAAAGGGATACTCTTGAACACGAGGGATTCATGCCAGGAATAATGCTAAGTCATGTAGGGCCATAAGTTGAGGAACAAATGAACACCAGCACCAGTGACTCCGACCCACTGCATCATTCACTAATTAGGCAGTGTTCAATAGGGCTGACAGGTACTAACTCAACTTTCAAAACCTCATGAGACATTTACTTTTGTTGTTATTTCCATCTGTAGATGAAGAATCTGAGACATAGAGAGGGAATATGACTTGCCTGAGTTTATACAGCCAGAAAGTGGTTTGATCAGAATTAGAAGTGGAGAGGTCTTGCTCCAAAGCCTCCACAGGGAAGTACATGATAGCCCCTCCTAGATTGGAATGGGCATCCCCATGGGTTAGAGGAGGGGCAAATCCCAGGTCCAGTGGAGAAGGGGCTTGAGTAAACCTCACCACAGCTTGTACAGGAAGGGACAGAGATTGGTGCTGAAGGACTCCCTGTCACCTCTCCTTCCAGATGCTCTGTCCCAATTCCACAAGCTCTCCTGCCCACTCTTGGTCCCTGATTCCTCTGCCTTGAATGCAGTTTCTCCATTGGCTCATTTACCCACCTTTTCATCACTTTCTGATCTCCAAAGAAGGATCCAATCTCCCCATTATGGGGTCCTGTGATAATTAGTACCTCTACCCATAGGTTTGCTTACAGACGTAACACACACCTATTTACGTGAGTACTGTACTTTCTATCTCTTCCCCAAGGGAAGGGAATATGAATATTTTTGCTCTTTGTTTATACTCATCACCTAGCAAAATGTTCACCTATATAGGGTATGAAAAAATTTTTGAATAAATGATCCAGTCTTTCAACAAGATAGACATTCTACCCATTTTAAAGATGAAGAAACTGAAATATAATACATTTCAGAAAATTGTCTTTGATCTTTGTCCCAAGCAAGTGAGTAGCAGAGCTGGAACTTTCCCCTGAGCTGACTTGCTGACAGCTGCTACCTCCCTGTAGGGATGCAAGGAGGGGCCAGAATTTCCAGAATGTGCATTAAATCAAGAGGCTGGCAAGAAGACCCGGTCACCCTCCCGAGCCAGGGTCCCTGTGGGACTCATCCGTGTCTGAGGATGTGTACCCCACTCAATTTCTTCCCCTCCAAAACTCTGACTCTTCAACCAGAACCCCTGTGTCTGTTAAGGGCTTCTCCACCCTCTTTTGGACAGACAGCTCTGTCAAATGTCGATGCAAAAACATTATTTTTGCCTTCATGAGGAAGAGATAGTTTATTCCGAAGCCAAATATGATGACCTAGGCCTGGGCACATGAATTCAGGTTTCCCCAGATAGCACATTCCAAAGAGTAGCAGTTAGTATTTATAGTACAGAACAGGAAGAAGTCATAAATGCAAGCACATTTTGAGAACATTGGTGGAAGCATCAGGTATATCTTGAAGTGGGGAAATATCTGCTGCAGATTTCAAACGTTCTCTAAGGAGACTCTTAGCTCTTGGGTCCCTGGGCACCTAGGGATTCTGCATTCACATCTTAAAAGGTTGACTTAGTAATTACATATCATTACATAGCATTACATATCAAAGGATTTATCACAGGATGTTAAGTTAGATATAGAGAAGGATAAAAGAAAGAACTCTGAAAAAAGGGCCAACATCACCCCTAATACTATGGGTATGCAAAATATCTCCCTCTCCCCACAGGTTGTCTGGAAGCCAATTAGCTAATCAGTAGTCTCATTGTGAGTGAAGCTATTTTCTTTTATTTTCCCCCACTTTATTGATATGTACAACTGCAGAATTTCAGGTTTACAATGGAGTTGAGAATTTTCTGCACATACATTTCTTGTCAAAGTGACAAGGGCTTTCTCGATCTCCTTTTGTCCCTCCCCCTACCCTCCCTTCCCTCCTTCACCGCCCTACCCACCCATCCCCCTCTTTCACTTTGTCTTTCATTTGAAGTTCCATGAGATAGTTGTGATCTGGGGTCTCTCATATCAGAGAGACCATCCGATGTTTCACCTTCTGCTTCTGACTCACTTCACTAAGCATGATATTCTCAAGTTTCTTCCATTTGCCTGTGAAAACCTCCACACTGTTGGAACTTACAGATGCATAGTTTTCCATTGTGTATAAGTACCACAGTTTGTGCATCCACTTGGTCTGTTGATGGGTATTTTGGTAACTTCCATATTCTAGCTATTGTTAGTTGTGCTGCTATGAACAAGGGTATACATATATCTCTGTTGTATGTTGTTTTGGCCTCTTTTGGATATATTCCCAGGAGGGGTGTCACCGGATCAAAGGGGATATTTATTTCTAGTCTGTTGAGAGCTCTCCATACTGCTTTCCAAAGTGGTCAAACGAATTTACACTCCCACCAGCAGTGCAGGAGGGTTCCTTTCTCCCCACAGCCTCCCCAGCATTGATTGCTATTTGATTTGTTGATATAAGCCATTCTCTCTGCAGTGAGATGGTATCTTAGCGTTGTTTTGATTTGCATTTCTCTTATGGCTAGAGATGTTGAGCATCTTTTCATGTATCTATTGGCCCTTTGTACTTCTTCCTGAGTGAACTGCCTCTTCATTTCATTTGTCCATTTTTCAATAGGATCCTTTATTTTGGTGGGCTTAATTTTCTTTAGCTCCCTATGTATTCTAGTTATGAGTTTCTTATCTGAAGTGTTGGTGGTGAATATTTTTTCCCAGTCTGTTGGTTCTTTATTTACAATGCTGAGAGTTTCCCTTGCTGTGCAGAAACTTTTTAATTTGACAAGATCTCGTTTGTTGATAATGGGGGTAATTTGTTTTGCTCTTGGTGTCTTGTCAAGAAAATCTTTGCCTACCCCTCTGTCTTTTAGAAATTTACCTACTTTGTCTTCCAGAAGGTTTAGTGTTTCATTTTTTAATGTTTAGGTCTTTGATCCATTTTGATTTGATTTTGGTGCATGGTGATAGGTGTGTGACTAGATTCATTCTTCTGCATGTGGAAGTCCAGTTTTCCCGCACCATTTGTTGAATAGGCTGTCCTTTTTCCATAGTACGGATTTGGCTCCTTTGTCAAAACTTAGGTAGTTGAGGGTATTTGGGTTTGTTTCTGCGTCCTCAATTCTGTTCCACTGGTCTATCTGTCTATTTTTATGCCAGTACCAAATTGTTTTTGCCACTATGGCTTTATAGTATAGCCTGATGTCTGGGATTGTAATGCCTCCTGCTTTGGTCTTGTTGCTTAGGATTCCTTTGGCTATTCACGGTCTTTTTTGGATCCATATGAATTTAAGAATTGTTGTTCCAAGTTCTGTGAAGAAACTTGTAGGTATTTTGATAGGAGTTGCATAGAATCTGTATATCCGTTTCGGTAGTGCAGCCATTTTAACTGTATTTATTTTGCCTATCCAAGAGCACGGAATGCCTTTCCATTTTCTAATGTCTCCTATAACTTTTTTCTGCACTGTAGTGTAGTTTTCTTTATATAGTTCCATCACATCCTTGGTTAGGTATACTCCTAGGTATTCAATTTTTTGCAGAGCTATTGAGAATGGAATTGTTTTTCTGAGTTCTTGCTCAGTAAGTTCATTGTTAGTGTATAGAAATGCTATTGATTTTTTTAGTGTTAATTTTGTATCCTGAGACTTGGCTAAATTTCTTTATTATTTCTAGGAGTTTCATAGTGGAGTTTTTTGGGTCTTTCATATAGACAATCATATCATCTGCAAATAAAGAAAGTTTGACCTCCTCCTTTCCAATGCAGATTCCCTTTATTTCATTTTCTTGTCTGATTGCTATGGCAAGTGTTTCAAGGACTATGTTGAATAAGATTGGTGAGAGTGGCCAGCCTTGTCTTGTTCCTGATTTGAGAGGGAACGATTTCAGTTTTCCTCCATTTACTATGATATTTGCAGTAGGCTTGGCATATATGGCTTCTATGAGTTTTAGTTAGGGCCCTTCTATGCCTATTTTTCTCAGAGTTTTTATCATGTAGGGGTGCTGGATTTTGTCAAAGGCTTTTTCTGCATTAATGGAGATGATAATGTGGTTTTTGTTTTTGCTTTTGTTGATATAGTGTATTACGTTGATTGATTTACATATGTTGAACCAGCCTTGCATCTCAGGGATGAAGTCCACTTGATCATGGTGTATGATCTTTCTGATTACTTGTTGGATTCTGTTTGCCAGAATCTTACTGAGGATTTTTGCATCTATATTCATTAAGGATATTGGTCTATAGTTTTCCTTCCTGGTTAAGTCTTTGTCTGGTTTTGGGATAAATGTGATGTTAACCTTGAGGAATGAGTCTGGTAGCATTCCTTCACTTTGCACCTTATGGAATAGTTTGAGGAGGATTTTTGTTAGTTCTTCCCTAAAGTACTGAAAAAATTCTGGTGTGAGTCCATCTGGGCCTGGACTTTAATTTGTAGGTAGAGCTTTTATTACTGCTTCAATTTCTGTGTGCATGATGGCGTTATTCAAGATTTTTATATCTTCCTCATTCAATTTTGGTATTTTATATGCATCTAGGAAGTCGTCCATTTCTTCCCAGTTCTCAAATTTGTTGGAATATAGGTGTTCAAAGTAATTTCTTATAATATTCTGAATTGCTGCAGGATCTGTTGTAATTTCACCCTTTTCATTTCTAAGTGTGTTAATCTGTGCCTTTTCTCTCCTTTTCTTGATGAGATTAGCAAGAGGTTCATCAGTTTTCTTAATTCTTTCAAAGAACCAGCTTTTTGATGATTAATCTTTTTATTGTCTTTTTAATTTCAATCTCATTTATTTCAGATCTGATCTTTATAATTTCTTCTACTGCCTTTTGGCTTAAGTTGTTCTTGTTTCTCTAGTGCCATAAGGTGCATCATTAGTGAACTTATTTGTGATTGGTCTGTTCTTTTGATGTGTGCATTTATGGCTATGAATTTTCCTCTCAGGACTGCTTTCATTGTATCCTACAGATTTTGATATGATGTACTTCCATCATCATTTAACTCTATGAAGTGTCTGATTTCTTCTCTGATTTCTTCCATAACCCATTATTTGGTCAGTAGTAAGTTGTTAAGTCTCCATGTGTTTGTGTATTTTCTTCTGTTTCTATTGCTGTTGAGTTCCAGTCTTATTCCCTTGTGGTCTGAGAGTATGCAGGGTATTATTTCTATCCCTTTTTTTAAGGATCACTTATGTCCTAGGATGTGATCTATTTTAGAAAATGTTCCGTGTGCTGCTGAGAAGTATGTATAGTCAATTGATGTTGGATGGAAAACTCTGTAAAGGTCTGCCATGTCCAAGTTTTCTATAGTGTCTTTCAACCGTTGTATATCTTTGTTGGTTTTTTGTCTGGTTGATCTATCTATTTGTGACAGTGTGGTATTAAAGTCCCCTACTATAATTGTGTTGGGGCCTATGTGTCCTTTCAGATGTAGTAGTTTTTG
>PVKB01002521.1:0-54907 GCA_004027205.1 Ctenodactylus gundi
ATATATGTAATTAGTGAACCCAATTAGTCTAATTGCCATCTCCCTGGTGATTTACAGGAAGGTTTTAGGCTATTCTATCATCTTGCCCTGGGTTGACCTTGGACTAACAGGTCACAGCTTTTAGAGTTCCCTTCGTTTTAACAATGATAACTATAGTTTACAATTCTAATGTCTCTCACACCCAAGTCACACAAACTCCCCCGGCACTGGTGTGGCACGTTTCAGATTATTTTTGGAATGTCTACCTCCCTCACGCAGGGCGGAGACATGCAGGGACCTGCCCTCTCGGGCTGCCAGAGCTGAGGGTGTGCGTTTGCCCTCAGCTTCCTTCTGGGGTCTTCGAATCTGCTCTGGTGGGAGTTTGTACCCCTCAAACATCAACCACTGGCACACACCGGAGCTGTTCCCTTCCACAGCACCCAGCATCACTGGACCACCAAGGCTGGTGGATGCCGTCTTACAGATCTCTTCCCTATCCTGGGTTTATCTCTCTTGGAACCATATTCCTTCCAGGCATTTTAGCCTGAAGAAAGTATTACTGACACAGAAAGCAGAAATAACACAGCAGCTGAGGGAAAGTAGGATTCTCTGTCACCCACACGTCACTGCATTCAGCAGTAAGTTTGTCCTTTGTTTTTCTTGCTTTGAACACAGCTACTAAAGCTTTATTGGTTACTCTGAGCGCTTCTGGAAAGCCGTTTGTCACGGGGAGAACTTAGCCTTCCTAAATATATTCTTAGACATCTTGCTTTCCGAGATAGTTTTGCTTTTGTTAAATCTTTTGCCTACACCTGTGTGTGTGTGTGTGTGTGTGTGTGTGTGTGTGTGTGTGTGTGGAAACACTGGGGATCAAGTCCAGAGTCTTCACACTGAACTACACACCCGGTCAGTTTGTACTTTTGATTATGGGACTAAGTTGCTAAGTGGCCCAGGCTAGGCTCAAAAGTTGGGACCCTCCTGCCTCAGTCTCCCCGAGTGCTGGGGTCGTAGGCCAGCACCACACAGGCTGAGCTTGCCTACGTCTTTTAAAACTCCAAGCTGTTCTTCAGCTTCCCCGTCACGCTCCCACGCTGTTGTCATTGACTACTGCCTGCACAGAATGTCCGTTCTAAGAACCAACTTGAGATGTTTAAGTAACTTCCTTAGATGGGACTCAAAATCAGAGATCTTCTTCCCCGACGCCCTTACTGTATTTGGTGAAAGAACTTACGGAAAAGTTACAATCTTTTCATTAGAAATTCAATTTGAGGCTTTGTCCCCTTGGAGCAGCAAAGTCAGATGAGGCTGGAGCTCCCTGTGTCTCTCTGTCTCTGATGTGGACCTGTGGCGTACAGGACAGCCGTGCACCTGCTTTGTCAAGATGGCCTTGGTCCCACTCAAGGCCAAGCCACTGAACTCGCTGAGTCCTGGGTCTCACACGCCAGCTCTCCTTGGAAGAACAGTCTTATGCACTGCTCTGTCCTCAGTCCCCTGCGCAGTGCCACGTGTGACAGGGTGTCCCCAGTGCTTGCTAATTTTTCCTATGTATGGAGAGTTTTTGGGCACCCTGTACACTGACTTTTGTGTTCGCATCATTTTTCTCATAACATTAATCATGATAGATTGATTCTGAGAAAACAAGTTATTATGTTCTATATTTTTAGTATTTTCATATGCATGGCGATCTTTGGAACGCATTATAAAAGCCTCTTTCTAAGGCTGCCTTTTGTTTCTTCTTCGTTTTGGAAACAGCGGTCCTCTGAATCCATTGCTTCTGGTGTATGCCTCCACGGGAAGATCCTGAGATGAAGATTTCAGTGTGAAGCGTTTACCTGAGAGGTGAATTCAGGAAGCTCTGGTAAGGAAGCAAGGAAAGAGGTGACGGGTAGCCAGGAGACGGATCTTGTTGCATCCTCCTTGTGGCTTCCCGCGTGCTGGACAGAACTGTACTGGCTGAAAGGATAACCACTGGTCACTGTAGCTTACATTTAATTAAAAATTTAAAAGTAAAAGCAAAAGTCGGGCCAGGCTGGGTGGCACAGGCCTGTAATCCTAGCACTCTAGAAGGCTGAGGCGGGACAATCATAACGTGGGCCATGTAATGACTTAGCAAGACCCCGCTTCAAAATAAAAAAATAAGAAAGGTTTAGGGGTATAGCTCAGTGCGAAGGCCCTGAGCTAAATCTCTAGTACTCTGAAAGAGTCTGTTCTTAGATGGCAGTTACAACAAATAAGTGTTGGACAACCACGTGTGACAACGGCCTACCATCTTGGATGGCTACAAAAAGTAGCTCTGAAGAGACACACCTCTGAGTGTCCTTTTGGGAGGAAGGAAGATGAGAAATTTATACTTCAGTCCCACCTGTGTGTAATCGGCCAATGGCTGCTCTCCTAGCTTGCTGCCACACATGTGGTTTTCTCTTCACAGATACAAGGACGTAGAGGATTGGACGGGCACCAACAGAATCTAAAGTAAGCTCACAATCCCTTTCCTGGCTTCCTGGTGCAGTTCAGATGCAGCCCAAATTCCTTATCATACCCTAGTTGGCCCCACGATATGACTTCAAGACTTCTCCTCCAACCTCCTGCCCCTGGGCTCTCAATTACTCTGCTCTGGTATCAAACTACATGAGACCTTTTCTGAGTTTTGCAAATAAAGTTCTTCCATCTTCCGCCATCCACGAGTGCTCAAACTTTATGTCACCTCTCCCAAGAGAGGTGTCCCCTGAATGCTTTTGGATTTTAGTATCTAGGACTGCCTCTGACACACAGTGAGTATAGACTAGATACTTGTTTCTCGAGTGAACACGGATGCTAACAAATGAAAAATTCTACCATGTCTACCAAGGCTCTTAGTCTTCAAGCATTCTAGAGAAAGTGTGAGAAATACCAATGTGGCTGTTCACCTTGTGTGGAGGGGCACAGACACAGAGAGCTTCTGGGTGACGCCATCGTCTCTGCCATCTGAGAGCAAAGGGTTGGCATCTACTGCTTTATATTGACTTCCTCCATTTCCCTAGTCCTCTCATCATCAAATTTTGTGTATCGATGTCATTTTCAGGTATGAAAACAGAGAGAGAGAGAGAGAGAGAGAGAGAGAGAGAGAGAGAGAGAGAGAGAAAGAGAGAGGAAAGCAAGGGAATTTCTTCTATGCTGTAAGTGGAAAGTAAAAGCAAAGACTTGGCCATTTGGGGAGCTCTTCTGGACCACAGATCCTGGACTACTCTCAATACACGTAGTGTTTGTGGGGCCTGAGATAGGAAGGAGAGACGAGAAAGTGTGATGAAGGTAAGGTGGGTGGCCAGGTGAGAGGGACAGGAGACCTCTCGTTTCCAGTCTGGTCATCTTGGGGAACAGCTAACCCAGGAGTCCAGGTGTGGCCGTAAGGAACGGGCCTTCATCAGTAGGAACAGCTGCACCATGTGGGCAGCTGTGTTTGGAACATCAAATGCCATTGTTATTGGGCAACTGGTACTTAGCATGCTTTGAATCAATGCACAAGCTTCCCAGTTCTTTCTGTACTGGCTGATGGGCTCTTTCAACTTTAACGTTACCTCCTTCCAGTACCCGAGTTTTGTTCCCACCTGCCTAAGTTACTTTTTGGTTACCTTTTCTCAATTCCCGACATGCTCAAATTATGGGAGGAAATGTTTAGTTTAGCTTAGTTTCAGAAGGTCACCGTCTACTCGGAAGTGGCTGGTGATAGCGGAAGCAAATGGCAGAGACAGAGGTGGAGGCGGCCCCTCATGACATTGTAAACAGGAAGCCAAGTCAAGTCCCGGAAAGAGGGACGGAAGCAGCAGGTGTCCTTCTCAAGTCTTTCTGAACCAGCTGACGGGGTCTCTCAACCTAACACTGTTTCCTTCCGGTGCCCAGATTTTGTTCCCACCCTGGCTTGGTTACCCCCAAGTGGGGACTGAGAAATCAAATCTCCTTAGTCCCTTCGACTACAGTGGCGGGATCCTATTTGCAGCCTTGGAACGAACTCGGAGAAGACATGATGTCCCTCTGTCTCCATACTAACCCCACAAAAGAGAGAGATGGTAAGCGTGCGAACAGACATAGCCCCGCCTCCGTCACTTCCCCCAGATCCAGGAAGCATGTGGAGTACACAGGCCTGAGACAACAGCAGTTTGGGCCAGGTTTGTAAATTTCTTCTTACAGCAAAACCAAGTCTTCACATCTTTTTAACAAAATTCTATGAGCTGTAAATATGACGTATGAACAAAACACGTAGTAAATGTTTAAATGAAAAAACTCTTAAGAGGAAAAGCCATGTTGCCACGGATTCCTCTAAAAATCTTCCCCTTCCTTTCAAATATACTTATAGTTGGTGCCACTTTCTGAAGCAGTTCTGGAAGTTCTCTTTTTCAATGGCCTTTATGAGGTGTGATAAAAAAATACAGCAAATGCTGCTGCTGAGGGCCACCCAACAGGAAGACTTCTATAAACAGGACGGTGTGTCCGCACCCACCTTCCCACATCTGACACCAGGTGACTTCTGGCTCTTCCCTCCAGCCAAAATGACCACGAAAGGCAAATGTTTTGAATCAACTTAGGACGTTGACAGCTGTGACATTGCAATTAAAGACACTCTCAAAACAGGACTTCGAGAACTGCTTCAGAAAGTGGCAGGCGTGGTAGGGTGTGCTTGAAACGAGGGACATTCACGGCAACTTGTCTGTTACGGGAATAAGTCCTTTAATAATTAGTCACTGTATTTTTAAAAAATCCCACCTACAATGTGAAATTTGGAGATTTCATATCAATATTTGAATTTTGGGATATTTCTTAAAAAATAACCCGGATAATCTAGCTGTCCTGGCTCCTTAGTGCTGCATGATGACAACAGGTTAGGATCAAATTCCAACCACTGGTGCTTTGTGGAATGCCACAGTCCCTGTCCTCAGGTGACCCTATTGACTACTTTAGGTCACCGGGCCAGCTCTTATGGAAATGGTGCCTTTTATGCCCTGTTTTATTATTTCATTTGAACCAATTCTAATTTCTTTAAAAGTTTATTTGTAGGTTTATGAACAGCAGAAGCCACTTTGAATTCATTGCCTGACACGAAGCCACACGTCCACGTGCAGTGGTGGGAAACACTGTCTCACAGAGGTCTAGCTTCAGGTTTTCCTGAACGCATGGGCCAATAACACGAGTGTGGGTAGTGGGATGACAGTGGCATACCTACTTCTGAGCAGATCTTTTATGAGGAACAAAATCTTGGCCTATTGAACCTAAAACCTCTACACTTTTAATTGGAGATTCACTGCAGTGCAGTGCAGTGTGTGTGTGTGTGTGTGTGTGTGTGTGTGTGTGTGTGTGTGTAATTAATGACCTCCTTTTTACCTTGAAGTGCGAACATGATTCTGTCTCCTCACTTTGGTATTTTGCTGATGGGGACCAGGAAATTAGACGCCATCACTGCCATCACGCCATCCCAATTTCTCACATCCCTTTTTATCATCTTTTCTTGCGTTTGTAAGATAGATAGAGACGGCTTGAGTCCTCCAACTTACCAAGCACTAAATCTTTTATTTGCAAGGTAGACTGCCTGCAAAACAGCTTTCTCTGTCTGTCAAGTGGACCCTCATAGCTCTGCAAATGGAATGGCTAAGCTTAATTAAAAGAGGAAGTCACTCTAAGACTCCCCGGAAGGAGTACATACCTCCTTGTTAGTGAGGAATTAGGAAGCGCTTCTCAGACAAACACTTTTTATATTCCCCATAACTTATTGCACCAGTGACAAGGGCCAGGTGACATAACATACTGCACTATAAAGTCACGAAATAGCTTGGTGAAAGTTACACTCGATTTGGTAGAAATGAGATGTTGCATTGTGTGCTGTTGGGAACATTGTTATCATTCCATTAAAGAAAAAAAAAAGCCAAGTGGTAAACTTATCAGCAGGCGCACGGAGTCCATGAATAGATGAATCTACTCTCCCCTGAATGTCAACAAATAAACTTTCCCCTGTTCAGAAATCTCTGGTGTCAGAAATAAGTCACATTTTCTCTTTTGCTGAGACAGCTCAAAGAAACGCGGCATTTGTCCTCATAATGTGACAACATTATTCACTGTGCTTGCTTCACTGAGATTAGCCATACCACCCTGAGCTCCTCGCCACCCCAAAGACACGATGGAAGTTTTTGCACCATAGATGTCCAGAGCCAATAGGCAGATGGTAGCTACTGAATTCCTCACACTAGAGCCAAGATAAATTTAACCACAATTTGCTGGTTCACACGTTTGTGTAAGGAACTTGGATGGATCCAAAATGAGTTTGGTGGCATCTACAAATATTTGCGCCATCTCACTGGATGGTTGCTTGGTGCGAATGTCAGTCTTGTCTTCCCTGTTTCTTTCTCTGATGTCTTTTCAAGGGAAGTGACTGCACGAATCCGTGGGTGGGGAGTGAGCTCACAGATGTGGACCCCTAGACTCGTTCTGGCCTTTGGTTATAGAACAGGAAGAGCTGTGGGACACGACACAGAAGACTTACAAGAAACGTCCACAGGGGTACGGCCTTAGGACATATGGGACTTCCATGCGGCAAGGCCTCAGGACAGAGAACAGTCTTCTCACTGGATTTTCATCTGGGATCAATGCTTTTGGGAGATAATTCCAGAAAATATTAGTCACACGGGAAAGTTCAGGTGTTCAGAGCATTTGGGACAGTAATGTGGGTGGCCTTGAAAAATAAAAATAAGTCCAGCTAATCTCAGCACTGTTAGGAAATTATTTTGTGAAGCTCTAGATTTCTGATTGTCTTAAAAAATAGAAGCCACAACAATCCAATGATTATATCCTCACTTAGAATCCCATTCTCATAGCTTCTTACTGAGCACAGCATGCGTTACTTCCCCGGATTTGGGGGGGCGGCTGCTTTTTACTTGACCCTCCTATTGCCTTTTGGAGTAGTAAACACCCTGATAGTCGCCCCTGGCAAACATTTCTATTTTGTTTCATTTAGAAAATTTTCTCAAACATGCGATTACAGAAAGCTTTTTTTTCCTACACATTTGGAAATATACTATTCTAGATAATTCTCTGGGTTTATAATTTCCATCTTAAGGTTTACGGATGGTGGGTAATTTCTAATGTATTGCTTGGTATATAGATCTGGACTGTGAAGCCAAAAAGTTCTGATTTGCTCCAATGACTGCAGTGCCTCCTGCCTGGCAAGCATTTGTGAAAGTAAGAAGCATAGATTTTGTGCTCAGGATTCAATTTCCATCTCTGGGTGCTTTCAGAGGCCTCAAAGACACAGAATGGATTTTTCTGGTGAGACCGTTTAAACTTTCCATCAGACATCGGGTTGCCTTACTAGACATAAAGGATCCTCTCAATTTAACTTGAAGTTTAGTATTAAAAAGGCCAGGTCCAGACGACCTTGTGACCACCCACGCTGCTGCTGGAATAACAGGCCTTGGCCATCTTCATGCCAGAGAATAGGTTTTTGTAGGAAAAGAAAAAAATAGATACACTTGCAAGATAATGTGGTAAAGGATAGAAATGTTAAGTACAATTATGCTTTCCCCAGGAAAAGTAGAAGTTAAGTAGACATTTCCTTCCTAGATGCATCAGATGAGGAACCCTCAAAAGAAATGAACTATCATTTTTCTTTTTTGGGGGGAAAATTGAACCCTGTGTGTACCATCCCAGGCACCCCCGTGGATGCTCAATAATGCAATTGGACATTTTATCTTGCTGCCTGAAGTCCCTGCAGATACAGTAATATATTTCTTTTCAAAATATTAGGGTTGGAAATTGTAGCTGTAATGGAAGCAATAGCATCACGCAGGAAGTTCTGGTTAGCCGGAAGTCTCTGAGCACGGCGCTCCCTGGATCGGGTGGAAGCAGATTCAGCAGGAACAAATGGCAAATAAAGAGGACAAGTAGGTTTAGAAAGAAGTTATTTACCACTTTAATAGGGCTGTCCAACACTGGGTCACATCCGCCATTCCGAAACCTAACGGATTTCATAGCTTTCCCACCTCCCAGAAAGAGACCTGAATACTCCAGGAAAAAGCAAATCAAACATAGACCGAGGCGCCATGGTAAGACTTGTGGCTACAGCACTTTGTCGTTAAGGATGCCAGACTCTGGATTTCATCAGAGGACGTTTCTGCAGTCTAGGACAGCTATCCAAAGCCCTACGACACTATATTTACAGGACATACTAACATGGGATCTACGTCCTACCACGACACTGCCGGAGGAGTCTTGGCAACGTGGCGGAGCAGCTCCCTCAAGAATCCTTGTTGTCTTATCTGTGCAAAAGCTAGGAGTTCTAAAAATATTTTCCTGGAAGAGGTTAGAATGGTTATTACATATCAATCGAATATAAAGGATGGGTAATGTGAGCCAAGCTTGCATGCTATTGTCGCACGTGGTAGAAAACACTAAAACAGGATAATGCACTTCCGTGGCCTTCTGGTAGAAACCGAAGGAAGCTCTCGACTCAGGGTTGCTGTGATGCCTCGGGCTCCAGGAGTTCTTCTGCAGCTGGCCTTCCCCAGTCGGTGCCAGGTTGGGTTCTCAAAAGGGCACTGACCTTCCTCACCAACAGAAAAAGATGAGACGAACAGAACAGAACAGACAAAATGCCCCAAACCGAAAGGGCGACACCAGCCTTCTCACATTGTGGTATTGTTCATTTCTTGAAGAGAATATATAATATTTCAAAATATTATATATATATATATATATATATATATATATATATACATATATTTCAAATTGTACAAAGTAACTGTAGATCCAAATGAGAGGAGAGTTGATCGGTCTCCATGATCCCAAAAAATTTCACTGAGAAAACTCTTGTTTTTTAAAATCCACCTTCCACGGTGTTGCCAAATATCCTCAAGTCTTCTTGCTACGGGGATATTTTGTTAGAATACATGGTAACCGCACTGATTCGCTGGGAACCAGTCAAAGTGCAAACGAGAAATCCATTTGGCTTGCCAATGTAGAAGATGTTTTAGACTTTTTAGACTTTCAAAAGTGTATTTTCCACAGGTTGGTTTTCCTTTATTACAATGAATACTTCTGTTAGGTTCTTGGGTGAATCTGAAACCAAAGAAAGAAAGACATTTTCAGGGTGGACAGTATAAAATAGAGGCACACATACCAAAAAATGTGATCATGCAGAACGGGAGGGCATCTTGGACTTTTAAGGTGTCTTTCGGGCGATCTAAAGTCCAAAAATTTAAAATTTAGAGCAGCAGTCCTCAAAGGTGATTGGAGCAGAGGGACAGACCCCCTACTCTCATCAACGAACCACATTCGCCACAACTAAGAAGGGTACTTGAAGATGTGTCTATCCAGGCTTCGTGGATATGCACCCTATCTGGTTGTACAGGTTTCTGTCCTGATCTGGCTCACATTTGGTTTAATGCTCTGCTTGTGTGGTCTTGAATATATTAGTAATTTTTAGCAGGGGCTCTGCATTTTTATCTTCTAGCAGACCCCATACATGAGCTCATCAATCTGTGCTTATCAGATGAGAATTTGAATGGAGTAGGTCCATCCTCTGGCCTTGTCAAGTTGGCCTGCCACAGGAAATTGGGGGGTGGTGTCTTGTGAGGTTGTTGCCCAGGTTAGGCCACATTTGTGTTGGCCATGGAGGCTGCTATTAGGTGGGAAGCGGCTCCAGGCCAGGACACAGGTGCCAGGGCAATCAAGATCCATTGCATATGGCACAGATCCAAAGACTGGAACATTCAGGATTGCACAAAGAGAACCCTGGGTCCAGGGCAAAAATGGTGATTCTGATAGAATGGATGACTCCACTCAAGAGCTCTAGGAAGTAGGGCAATTATCTTTATCATCTCTTAATTCTGCACAGTTTTAGAAATTGGATACCTAAGTACAGGGTGGAAGTCCACAGACGGCTTTGGAGTTAGGCAGAAATGAAAACCAGAGGTGGCTCTCAACGCTGGCCGGGCTGGAGCAGCAGGGTGAGGAGTCCCTATATCCTTGGTTTCCTGACCCCTCGAATGTAACTGATCCTCCCAAACTCTGGTTCCCTACGTTCCGTAGCCTTTGCTACCTCTGGAGCACACTGTCTTCTTTTTCACCAAAAGGAGAGAAAATGAAACTGCCAGAACTGAACTGAAACTGCCCTTCTCCTATCCCTGCCCCACCCCATCCCACACTTTTTTCTCTGTGGAAAAGCCAGGGCTCCGTCTTGTCCACTGTCACGTGGATCCAAGGGCCACTCCGACAGTACAACTTGGTTTATCTTCCTTTCTTCAGTTCGCTAAGACTCTCCATATTCTCCATGCCTTTTAAGGTCTCTTCCTTATTTTTCAGTTCCTTATCCTTCTCAACAGTAATTGATGTTATTTCTCTAGAGACACCTCCTCTTTTTTCAAAAGGTATTTCAAAGCGGATGGGAAGTCAGGACTGTAAAGCCCATAGACACTCAGAACATTTTAGACGTGGTAGAATTTCAAGCGAAGAAGCTGTCAAAGCTTGTACTTTGCTCTTTCAGTAATATTTTAAAAAAATTGGGTTGATTTAAATGGGTACAGATATGCAAGAGTCCCCACCAGGGAGAAGGGACCCGGGAGAGTGTGGGCAGAAACGTGTGGCATATTTGTGTTGGACAGTCATATGAAACGCGGATTTGAATTTGACAAGACAGCTCTTCTAATTAATTGGTCAGTCTGACAGCTGTGACTTTCCCCTCTGGGAAATGAATTTTGATGTGATGGTACAAGCTAATTGTTGGTTTTCTCACCAATCTGAGCAAGGTTCACATGTATCCTGATGGACGCAAAGCCACAGTTGTTAGACACTTTCAAGGTCTCATCATGTTATGTTCTTCTGCTTTAATCCAACCATTTTTCTTCTCAAATGACTTTGACTTTCCCCTTATCTCTTCCTTCTTCCCATCCTCAAATACTAAAGTTCAATGTTTCAATGAAATATTTACTTCACTGTGAAATAACTCATTTTTTGAAGCCTAGAGGGATCCCCACAAAATTAAGCCATCATTCCTGCACGTGCGAGGGACAGATGTGTTCCTGAGAGTCCCCAACTTTCCAGCTTCCCCATTTAATATAGTTGTTTCAAGAAAAGAAATAAGTATCATAAATAGGCATCAGAACCCTCAAGAAAGCATGACTGCTCACAACGAGGCCAGGCGTGCTACGGAGGATAAACATAGCAGTTGAATGATCAGGAACAGGGTTTACAATTCGGCTACTGATCTTCACCCTGACACACCAAGCTCCTCCCAAGGAGGGTGTGTGCTATCAGTTTCGTTCCACTTCAAATGGGCGCTGAGAAAGCCTTGCAGAAATTGCCAGTTCTTTCCCTAGGAGACCTCCAAGGGTTCTCCTGTTGTTTTCAGCTTCACTTTCCCAAATCTCCTGAAAGGAAAAAGCCTTCGCCCTGCCCACATCTGGTCTTCTTGCGGTCTTGCTTACCCTGTTGGCCAGGTCCAAGGTTCCCATGGTTTTCTATTTCACAACGGCCTGGGAGTTTCTGTAAAATAATGAGTTTCTACTCTCTACCCTCCTCCGAGGCCCATAACGTATCAAGTTAGATTAGACGTTGTAGCATTTTTTATCTAAACATTTCAACAATATATGAGTGTTTTGTCTTTAGATGGTCATTTCAGAAGTAATTTACCAGGTAGGAAGTTTTTTTTTAAAGTTTTTTATTGCATAGGGAAAGAGAATGAGGTCCCAGGAAGTTCTCCGGTCATCAGTGATTTCTACACTATAATTACTTTTTAAAATGACAGCACGGGAAATGCTGTGCATGGTTGTTGTAACAAATCTAGGTGTATTCGATCTTTTAATTCAACCGTCCCCCTCCCTCTGTTTTCTGAATCGGTGTTGGAGAACCAAAGAGGTGTTTTTTCTTTATTTTTCTTACTTCTTTGATAAGAACAGAACAATAAAAATATATGACTCATAATGATTAAAGTACATCTGCGACCGAGACTCTTTCACAAGTTAACACTGATGGAGTTGGTATTTGAAGTGCAAGGCGGGTTCTGATGGGAAAACACACGCCAGGGGACAGGAAAGTGAATGGAAAGCCTGTTTTTGGAGCCTGGGACCTAGGGATCTGTGACAGCCCATCACGGGGCTCTGTGCCCACCTTTTGGGTTTCAGAGTTCTTACTATGTTGTGCATGTCTTGGGGAAACTGAGAGACAACGGATGTTGGGAGGAATGCTTGCTTCCTCTCCAGGTGAGAGAGCAGGTGTCTTCTCTAAACATACACTTGAACACTTGCAGGGGGTGAGCATAAAACTGTCTCTTATTTCCTCTCTGGAAACTGGTGTATACATCTGGGAGGCTGAGTAGGAGGATCACCAGATCAAGCTCAGTGTGGATAACTTAGTGACTTAGCAAGATCCTGTCTTAAAATTTAAAAATAAATAAATTAAATGGGCCAGGGAGGTAGCTCGCTGTGCTCCCCAGGGCCCAGAAAAGAAGAAAAGGAGGCCCATGGCCCACAGGTGCGCCCTGTTTCCCACACACTGCAGCAGTGATCACTCTCCTTCCGCACTCCACTGTCTGGGCTGCACCTACACCCCCCCCCCCCCCACACACACCCCCAGGGTGGGAGCAGACCCAGCGATCTGATTCTGCACGGCACTTCTAGGATGATGGAAAATGGCTGAGCGCGTGTGTAACATGCCTGAGGGTTTAAAAACGGCATCTACAGACACCAAGGACAACAGTTACACATGTCACAGAAAGGTAGCGTGGACAATTTCTCATCTTTTTGGGATTGCTCTTGTGTGCGTCTGAGTTTATATTCTGTCTTCTCCAGAGCCCCCTAGTTGGTGCTCTGGGAATTTTCCGGCTTCAAGTCCTGCGGTAACTCATATATTACTTGTCCTTACTAAGTTTCAGGCCTGATGACGACATCAGTGTGGGGCCTTCGGGACAGGGTGAACTGTAATCTGTGTGGAATAGGGACTGGCGATTTGGCAAGGAACACACTATTGACACACTTAAACCAAGGGTGACTGGACTCCAGCTGTGCTGGCCGTAATTCAGAGTTGAGGAAAACAAACAGATTTGTGAGGGGAATCTTCCAATTACTTGGTAAGATCGTTTCCTAACCAAAAGGAAGTCTCCCCTTCTCCACAGGTTCATCAAAGCTGGTTTCTGAGGGGTAAGGGGCACAAGCCGGGCCTGGTGCTCAAAACTCTTTTCTGAGGGTGCCCATGGAAAGGAAACAGTAACTCACATGGGGAGACTAAGGCACGCACTGGTTGGCTCACTAGGGGCTCAGAAACCTCTCTTGGCCATCTACTGCCTCGTGTGGTTAATGTGGCTGACTGGACTGGACACTAATATTTAATTAGTTGTTTCCACTAATTTTGTACAAAGAAAGAGTGCTTTATACAGTGTTGGTTGGCATTAATTATTGTTTTCTGCTTCCCAAGCTGTGAGACTCCTTTTATTAATTAAAAAGATGATACTAACAAGAAAGATCAAGCTAAGATTCACAATGCAGGGGTTGGAATCAGAGATCACATGTGTTCTTCTCATTTTACTAAACTTTTTGGTACTAAATGGTCAATGTATTGGAGCTCACTTTAGAAAATGCCTGGCAAACAACCACACACACATGTATGCACACGCATACACACAGAGCTGGTATTCAGATGGTAACCACACACATAATCATAATGACTATCAATATGGTGATATGCTTTTGTATTAGTGGATAAAAGTAACTGTCTTATGAGTCCCAAGATTGTCCCTTCCCCCATCTCTCTCAGGGTTCCCAGACTATCCAGTCCCTCAGGGTTAAAGACTGGCTGACTGGCCTTGCTGGGTCCTTCAACCCTGGTCTGGCACGGCAGCGTTAATCTTGATAGACTGCACAGCCTCAACCTACATGTTGTTGTATAATGTGAAGGTCCCTGCTGATCTAACCAGAGAAATCAAAGAATGACTGCTCACTTCACAAAAACCTTTTTTTTTTTTTTTTTAGAAGATCATCAAGGAATTCCTTTAAAGAGCCTTCTGGAAATGTTTTTCTTACATGCACACCTTTCTAGCTACCACCTGGAAGGATCAGGCAGGACTCAGGACACCCTTCTGAGTACCACAGAAGTCAGCTAAATTATCCAAATCTTTACCTCACGGCCCTCATCCCTCTGGCTGTGGCGAGACAGCTCTACTCAGGAGCCCACAGCGTGGTGGGACTGTAAACTGGTACAACCACTATGGAAAGCAGTATGGAGATTCCTCAGAAATCTGAAAATTGACATTCCATTTGACCCATCTCTACCTCTTCTGAGTATCTTCCCACAAGAGTTAAAGTCATCACACTAGAGTGACACATGGATACCTATGTTTATAGCAGCCCAGTTAATAATAGCCAAATCTTGGGAGAAGCCAAAATGCCCGAGTACAGAGGACTGGATTAAGAAGATGTGGTATATATACACAACAGAGTCTTACTCTGCCCTTAAGAATGACAGATTTGAGTCATTTGTAGGAAAATGGACCCACCTCGAGACCATTACGCTCAGCAAAATCAATCAGACCCAGAAAGTCACACGGTTTCTCTAATATGAGAAAACAAACCATAAAAAAGTAAGAGACATGGAAGAAAGTAAGAAGATGGACTCTGTAGAGAGGGAAGAGGGGGGTGGGTGAGAGAGTAGGAAGGGGAAAGGGAGGCGATATGCAAATGAATAAAAGTAAAAAGAAGAAAAGGATCTTGCAGCGGAAGCACCGAAGCGCTCAGGGTGGTGAAGCCGGGTCCAACCCCTAACCCTTACGTACGATGGACCCTGGTGTGACCAGGCAGGCGTGTTTCATGAACAGCTTTCCCCTCACCAAAGCTCCTCTGCAGGCCGGCTGCGCGACGCCAGGCCCCAGCACAGCATGCACCGGACCCCGCGGTAAGCGGACTTACCCTTGTGGTCTTGATTTTGTTGCCGGTGGCGCACATCCACCCGGAGTTGTCGGGGAGTGTCTTGCACTCTTCTCCTTCTAAGCAAGGCTCCATCTCACACCACCACTTGCCGATCACGATGGACGCTGCACGGGGACAGGACACAAGCGCGTTTGTAATTCACGCAGGCAAATGGCACAGACGCTGCGGCCCCTGCGGGCGCGCTAGCTCCACCTGCGTCTTTCACGACTGGATAAGACAACTTTATTTCCCCTCTTTTAAAAAAGAAAAATCAAGATTGCAACTTAGAAGTCTCAGGATGCACATGCAACGATGGGATCTTGTTTCATCACTAACATCCTGCCTGAAATTCTCCTTGTATAATAAAATTGTGCAGAATTGAGAGACTGTCTTTTTTTGGGGGGGCGGGGGGTGTCTTGAGGAACTCTTGTATCATTATTTGTCATGGTTGAAATCAAAACACTCCCCCGAAGTCTCAGATGTTCGAAAAATGATTGAATCATGGGGGGTCTTGGGTTGACCAGGGAATTACTCCATGCATGACTTCATGTGTTATTTAGGAGGTAGGGCCTGGCTGGAGGTTATGGGTCACTGGCGGCATGACCTGAAAGGGTGTGTTCT
This sequence comes from Ctenodactylus gundi, assembly GCA_004027205.1. Lineage (NCBI taxonomy): Eukaryota > Metazoa > Chordata > Mammalia > Rodentia > Ctenodactylidae > Ctenodactylus > Ctenodactylus gundi. The sequence goes on from PVKB01002521.1 coordinate 15,513, forward strand.
TGTTCCAGCCTCTCCCTACTTTTGTGGTCTGGATCTGGAATGTTCTCCAAAGCCTTATGTATTTGGACATTGTGGAATGCCTACGGATTCCACGTGCGGTTAAGGGATGGGGCTTGGTTGGAAGGGAAGATCATTGGGGCTTGACCCGGAAGGGACGGATCACTAGGACATGACCCGGAAGTGTATACATACTGGCTCCACTCTTCCTCACGCTTTCTGCTTCCTGCTGCCATGCTATGAACGGCAACTCTCCTGCCAAGTTCTTCCACCATTGCTACCTGCCCATGAATTGACTGAGACCCTCTGAAACTATGAGCTAAACCAGACCTTTGCTCCCTTAAATTGTGGGTATCAGATAACGTGTCTCAGCAGCGAGAAAGCAGCTAGGACACCATGGATGATTTCATGTGCTACGCAGGAAGTGGGCCTGGGTGGGAGGCATAGGCCACTGCAGGCATGACCTGAAAGGTCTGTTCTTCTCCCAGGTTCTTCCCTTCTCCCTCTACTTCCTGGCTGCCATGTGGTGAGCAGCTGTCCTCTGCCAGGCTCCTCTACCTGGCATTTTCTGCCTGCCTTGGAGCCAGTAGACCACAGACTAAAACCATGTGTGAAACGAGGCTTTCCTCTTTTAAGTCTGGATGTTGGACATAGTATCTAGCAACAGGAAAGTGACCAAGACCTTGGGTTTTGTAGATCAGGGACTTTGTGTTATTTCTTTTTCATGCAAGGGACAAAGGGGCCCAGTGCTCTTCAGGAGGACTGAGGCATGCTTTCTGGAAAGGCCAGTTGATCCACAACGTTAGGGTTCATCCCTTCACCTCCGCCCTTGGAGCACTGCAGAGGCCTACCACAGAGAAAAATGCATTGGCTCAGGGCACAAAAGTGAAGACATAAAGCCAAAATTGAGAGAAATGATAAATGAAAATATTTCTTTGCAGTCCAAAGCAGAGTGGATACGGGTGGCAGTTTCCTTTTCCTGTGCTGGGTAGGGTGTGGGTGGGGCTCTCACACACTGAGCTTACATTTAGGCAGCCCAGCTCTTCAGGACAATAGCAAAGAGGCAGCGTTAGGAAGCCGGCAACGAGTTTAGTGTGTGTATTTATAGCACACATCTCTTGATAATGAGATTTCATAAAAGCAGGAACTAGATTTGCTCAAAACAAACCAAAGAGCTCCACATCTTGCCCAATGCCCTGAGTGAAAAATGATTTCTACACAGCATCAGTCATTTCTGCAGCTGTTGAATGAGACAGCGCTTCACAAAGGCCCCAGCTCTTTCCAGGTGAAAGCCTTAAGATGGCTGCCAGGGTTTGGTTGGTCACATTTGTTCTGCTGGTGGTTGTCACGCTGGGCTGGGACCTGGCTCTTCAGATACTCCCCCACTCCCCCACTGCCTCATGAGTGTCCTTCATAAAGTTTCAGTCTTACAGTAACAAAGAAGCCGAAAGATACTCAGTCATGTCACAGAAGATTAACTGAGGTAAAATGGGTCTTTCTGAGGAAGTTAAAGACATCGTATTATAGTGATCCACATATAACCGCATTCATAGCAACACAACTCACAATAGCTAAGTCTTGGAAGTGGCTTCTATGTCTATCAATAAACAGAATAAGAAAATAATGTGGGATGGTGCAAAATAAAAGAGGACGGTGGATTGTGTGGATGGGAAGGGGAAGTAGCAACGGTCGAGTTGGAGCATGGATGTGACCCATCTCCCGGTGCCGTTATTGTGCGTCACAAACTTGTACTGATAAAAATAGTACTGATGGGGGAAAGTTCCAAAAAAATCCAGTGGAATGGGGTGGGCCCTGCACGAAAATCCGTGCCCTCCATGAAGGGATTAGGTTGTTGCTGTAGAAGCAGACAGCCCGATGCCTTCCTGAAAACTGCTTTATTTTCTTTATTTCAGTCTTTCTTTTCCTTAGAATTCAGGGTTCCTTAGTTTTTTGAGTAAAATTACTACGCAGAGTTATACGGGCAAAGTTCTGTCTACTCTATTTAATCATCAATTTTAAAAAAATTAAGGATGATTTTGAAACAGACCAGAGTCTGCAAAACATATCTTATCAGGAGGGACAAACAAGTCAAGGGGCTGAAAGCTTGTGGAGTTCTGTTCCTGCCGTAACATTACTGGTCAAAACCCACAGTGATAACAGATGACACAAACCCTCCGCAGGGTACAGAATGACTACGAGAATTTTTCCTGCCTTTTCTTTTTCATAGTAGGGCTCTGTCTGTGAGCATGGAGTGGGTTAAGAGTCCTGTCATCAGGAAAAGGACTTATTTATGGGAGCACACAGATGACAATGTTAAATAAGAGAAGCACATGTCTCAGGGGCAAGAAAGACATACGGTGCTGTGAGGGAATAACTAAATCTTCTGGGAATGTGAGATAAAAATTTGGGTTTGGTGGTGTTTATTGAAAACCTATCAAGTGCAGCTCACTTTCGACTTAATCCAAACCAGCCTCCCATAATTACTGCCACAATAATATTTCAGCCTTGCCGCCCGGAATCGGAACCACCAGCAATGGAAACCCTCTGATCTTTGCTCTCAGGGGAAAGAGTATTTCCCAACAATCCTTTCGTTCAACATATTGTGATTTCTTTTTCCTTCCGGAAGGCTCATCCATAATGAGCTCCTGCAGGTAAGGGGCCTTCAGGAATTCTGTTGGCCTCGCCCTAAGAAGGTCTGTGCTCCTCCCTCCTGCCGGCAGCTCTGTGCCCTCTCCAAGCTGACTTACTTTGTTGTGAGCTCACAGAGCAGTTTCTCTCCCTCCTAGCATGAATATCTCCTCAATGAAAGCGTAGACAATAGGCCAAAAAAGCCTCATGTATGACCTTTAACACAGAGTCATATAGCTCCACTGGTGAAGAGGGGAAAAAGCTTTCTGAGGATAAAGATGCTCCCAGACTATTTCATAGACAGGGTCATCTTAGCATATATCACATCAAGTCCTGTATCAAACTGTGGCCTCAAATCTTCACTTTCTCATAAGCCTGTGTTTCCTGTGGTATCTGTTTAATAACTCACAAAGATAGAATTTCAAAATTGCTTCCTCTTCTTCCCAAGTGGGGGCTACTGAAAACCTTCATGTTACTGGAAGAGAAACGTGTTAGATTTCCAAAAAATCAGCTAGTATCAGTGTTGTTCAAAGGATTTGATAATTTGTGTGTGTGTGTGTGTGTGTGTGTGTGTGTGTGTGTGTGATTCTGGGGATCAAGCCTACTATGTCTCTAGTCCCCACCCTCTTCTTTTTGAGATAGTGTCCTGCTAAGTTGCTAAGAAGCTCAGGCTGTGCTCAAACTTGCAACCGTCCTGCCTCAGCCTCCCAGAGTGCTGAGACGACAGGCCTGAGCCACCAGGCTTCGCTCTGATTTTACTATTTTAATGGGCATATTTATAAAAAAAGTATAACCCTAAATGATTCTTAAATAACTCAAGTTACAATAGTCAGGGGCTGGAAGAATAGCTCAGTGGTTAAAGCATTTGCCTAGCAAGCAAAAAGCCTTGAGTTCGATTTCCCAGAAGTACATAAGCTGGATTTGGTGGTGCACAGCTGTAATCCCAGCATTCAGGAGGCAGAGTCAGGAGGATTACTATGAGTTTGAGGCCAGCATAGGCCAAGTAGTGAGTTCAAGACCAGCTGGACTACAGACTCAGACCCTAACTCAAAAAAAGTCAACGAACTAATCAAAATAGCCAGTTGTTACTAACTGCCTCTTACCTGTTTCTGAATTAGGTACTTTACACATATTACCATCATCCAAACTGCGCCCCACTAGGTGGGTATTATTGAGAACTTACTTTAAGGACGAAGAACCTGAAGCCCAGGAGTGGACTTCCCTGAGCACCTACAGGTGGGAGGCACACACAGTAAAAGCGCCAGCCCAGCGACACGACCGACCTCTTCCTAGGGGCAGTGCTAACTCATCCTAGCTTTATATTCAGTTCTCAGAGAACTTAAAATTATTTTTGGCTGTTCAGTACATAAATTCTCTCTGCTGTATTACTATAGAAAATAAGTTTCATGTCACAAAGAAACACAGAGAATAAAAACATTTAGTTTCTTGTGAAATTAACTTAAAAACCACTGGGTAGGAGCCAGCGTGCCGCACTTGATTTTGTCCGGGCTGCAGCCACCTGTTGCTTGACTCCATTCGTTATTACATTTTCATAGAGATTCATACAAGTGGATGATTTAGGAAACCACGGGAAACTCGTAGGTGTATAATTTTTATCTCCCAGCAGCTCTGAGTTAATTAAATACCCGCCATCAGCAGTGACTTTCTCTTATCTGGAGTGATTCTGAAAGAGGGGCTGTCGGGCCCTCTGACCCTGGGGCTCGGGGATTCACTATAGAAGGGGCTCTCTGCGGAAAATAGCTGATTTCTAGCTCCTTCAAGAATGTTATCCTTCCTGGAGAGGTTCTTAAAAATCACTAAAACCACTTTAATCACGAGTTCGACTTCTCCCTTCATCAGGATACAGGACTGTGAGCAAAAGAAGGCCCGAGAAGGACTGTCAGTCCATCCTATGGGATAAATCTGGAAGGCAGCACAGAGCCTCTTTTTTATTTTATTTTATTTTGTGTGTGTGTGTGTGTGTGTGTGTGTGTGTGTGTGTGTGTGTGTGGTTATTATCGCCTACTGAGGTGACAGTCCCAGTGGAAACACAGTGAGGTACTAATGGGCTAAGGCTAAGGTCATTTCCATGGACAAGGTTGGACCCTCCAATCAGCTAATGTTCACCAGGGCACTTGCTGATCTGCTGATGCTGATGTGACAATGTCCTTGACCTTAAGGGCACAGTTATGTTTCTCAGTGGGATGCTAACCTTGAAGGGTGGAGTCATGTTTCTTAACGGGCACTGCTGCCAACTGGGGGTAAGCCACAGTCATAACGTAGAGATGGCAGTAAACACATTACCATGGTAAAATGTAGGCTTACATCGGGGAGCAGAAAAAGATTTAATAAGGTAGTGGAAGTTTGGGGGTGTTTTCCTGATTGTTTTTTGGAGGAAGGGTGAATGTTATGGAGTAAGTCTAATATGGTCTCTGACAGTCTCATGTGTTTGGAAGGTGACTGGATCATGCAGGCGCTGTGCCCATGGTGGGTCATCCAGCGGGGATGTCACATACTGTTAGGGGTCGGGGGAGGGATGGGCCACTAGGTGTGGCCTGGAAGAGGGCGCATTTCCCTTGCTGGCTACTCTTTCCCCTCCCCCTTCCTCTGCTTCCTGGCTGCCACGTGTGAGCAGTTCCTTCACCTGTGTACTCCCACCCTTGCCTTCTCTGTCTTGAAGCCGACCAACTACACATGGACTGAGCCCTCTGGAACTATGAGCTTAAGACACACCTCTGCCCCTTTGAGTTGTGGGTGCTGGGTATTGTGTCCTGCACAAAGAAAGGACAAGGCCTACAAGTCATGGAAGATGCTTTAATCAAGACTCAAAGAGCAAGACAAAGACATGACAAAGGGTGCCTGGGAAAGATGCCTTTGGCAGCGGAACACAGAGAGAAGAAGGAGGGAGACACAGAAATGGCAGCTAAGCGGCTGCACTTGCAATGAGACGACGTGAGGTCCTGATTTGGGGTTCCTGATCTAGAAATGCCAAGAGAGACAGAGCTGGAAATGACATTCGGGAGAGCTGAGGAAATGCTGCGGCGGGAGCTTCACCATCTCAAGTGGCTCTGACTCATCTCTGACACGCGTGGCTCTAGACAGAGTCCTGATTTACAAATAAACTGGTAAAAAGATGAAGTAAAAGAGAAAAAAGAAGAGAATGACATGACAAAAACGCCTTTACAGCACGAGGCAGGGTGTGGCATTCGGTCCATATTCAATAAGTACTAGCCACTGTCATCTTCATTGCTATGACCATGTTTATGACCCTAAATAAAACCTCTGCACAGAAAGGACACCTCTTCATTAAGTGACAGAGTAGCCACTGTCCCTCTGCACCATGCCATTTTCTACTTGTTGCTATGACTTAGGAGTTTGAGCATAAATTCACAAGTGGAACATACGAATGCATTCTTGTTCCCAGAAATAGGTTCTCAGAACATCAATCAAGACAGATTTCCAGCCTCAGCTTTGTAAATCAACCTGGCATGCCATCTGAAGCAAGGACCCGCACCCTATCAGGGGACGGAATAGCTCCACTGCTTTCTTCCTTGCACAGGTTGTTGGAACAGCTGCTATGATGCTTTTTCTTCAAAGGACCTTCAGCGATTTCCTGTGTGTCGTCTCTATCAAGGCAGACAGGGAATTAGAGGCCTTGAGTACTTTTCTCTGAAGCCAGTTACCCCACCATTGTGGTTTGGATCTGGAACGCCCCCCAACAGTATCATGTATTTGGATGTTATGGATTGTCTACGGAACCACGTGCTGTTGGGAGATTGGGGCGTGGTCTGGAGGGATGGAGTGCGTGTATATGGGATTACAGGTGTGTAGTGGGGGCTTATCACACCTTCTACACCTAGATTCCAGGAGGGGCCGGTCACTGGGATGGGACCTGGAGTTTATATATGGTGCCATCTTCCTCCTGGACTAGAGGAGATTGGACTGGATGGGACTTAGCTTCCTGTTTGTGATGACGTGAGGAGCTGCCTCCACCTCTGCCTCTGTCAAGCACTTCCACTGCTGCCGGCCACCCCCGTGTGGACTGTGACCTTCTGAAACCGTGAGCTAAAATAAATTCCCCCCTAAATTTATGGTTGTCAGGTATTGAGTCATGGCCATGAATAAAGTAAATAAGACATGAACTGGTACCAGAGAAGTAGAGTTGTTGCTGTGACTTTACCTGATCCTGCATCTGGAAGCCTTTAGAACTGATTTGTGGGAGGAGCTTGGAAAGGTTTGTGGATGCCAACTGAAGAAGCCCTGGAGTGCTCTGAGCCGAGCTTGATGGGAGATTTTGTCAGAGCTCAGAAAGACAGAATGCTGACAGAAGTATGGATTGGAAGGCCAGGCTCAAGAAGATTCAGATGGGAAAGAAAACTGCATTGGCAAGTGGTCTAAAAACCATGCATGCCACGCTCTGGTAGGAAGTTTGTTGGAATTTTGCCCTTGTCCAGAGATGCTGCCTGAAACTGAGATTAAGGGTGGTAAACTGCTTAATCTGGTGGAGGGGATCTCAAGGCAGCCCCATATTCAGGCTGCCACTTGGGTACTTTGCTGCTTGTAGCCAACTCTATGGCAAAAGCCAGGAGCAAATGGCAGTAACTCAACAGGACAGATGTAAAAACCTTGCACTCGGAAGTGAAAAATCACGTGCTTATTAAAAAAATTAACATTAAACAGAAACCAAGTGCTTGGAGTCATGACTCTAAGAGGCCTTCAGGTTGTCTCAGGAATCAGCAAGATCCCACCCCTTATCAACTAAAGGGGGAAAAGTAATCGGACTTTGCCGGAGACGAGTGCCCCAGAGCTCCCTGTAGGGCCAAAGACGGAAGTGTGTGCCGGAGGTCAACCCCTCGAGTTCAGCAATCCAGGCACCCGACAGCTACTGCAGACACGGCACAAGGAGGCCAGGCTTTTGCTCAAGCCAGTGGCAGGTCTTGGCAACGTCCACACGGGCCTGGCTTTACAGGCTTGCAGAGTGCAAGAGCTGTGGGTCCATGGAGGCTTCCACCCAGATCTCAGGGGAAGGCCTGGGGGGCCAGGCAGTGTGCCCCTGGGAGGGCAGTGTGTGAAGTGGTGAAGGAGAAGCCTAAGGCGCAATGGAGAGCCCGAAAAATCAGAGACGCCAGGAGCGTGGACTGCCAGCTGAGAAAAGCTGCAGCCTGCGAGTGGATCCAGCCCAAAGGAGAGAAGACGGAGGTTGCAGGCAGCAGGCTCGTGGGAGGGCGGGGCCAACCGAGCCCTCTGAGTTCATACACCACCACAGTTTGCCCTGACTGCCGAACATGGAACTACAGTATTAACCCTGCTGGGTGTAGACCTTATTTTGGTCCGATTACCTTCTATCCTCCTGTTCCTCCCTTTTGGAATGGGAATGGCTATCGTATGCCGTTGTATGTTGGAGGTCTTTAATTTTTAAGAAGAGCCCTGTTGTCTACTACGGGGAGGGATTTATTGCATTTCCACCGTACACAGTGTACTTGTGCTGTGTTAGGCATAATTAGGAGCTTGGCTATTTTATTGTGTTCTGTTTGTATGCAGTGTAGTTGTGCTGTGTTAAGTGTAATTATAAACCTGGCTGTTGTATTTGGAAATTAAGGTCCAAGGAGCTTTGATTTTCACAAGAGCTCACAGCTAAGTTTGCCTTGGGTCTCAGAGGAGAGACTTTGAACTTTTTTAGCAGTATTGGAACTATTCAGACTTCGGCAACTCTTATAGAAGGACTAAACACATTTCTCATGGGGAGAAGGACAAAAAGACATGAGTCTTTTGGGGGCCAAGGGTGAAATATTATGGTTTGCATCTGGAATATCCCTCAAAAGCCTTATATATTTGGATGTTATGGGTTGTCTATGGAACCATGTGCAGTTGGGAGACTTGGGCCTGGACTGGAGGGATGGATTGCTGGCTTGTAGATTGGATTACAGGCATGTAATTGAGGCTTATCACATCTTCCATGCCTGGATCTAGAAGGGGCCGATCACTGGGATGGAACCTGGGGTTGTATATTGCTGTTACCTCCCTCTGGGACTGGAGGAGATTGGACTTGATGGGACTTGGCTTCCTGTTCGTGATGTCCTGAGGAGCTGCCTCCACCTCTGCCTCTGCCATGTCCTTCCACTGCTGTTGGCTACCCCAAGAGGACTGTGACCTTCTGAAACTATCAGCTAAAGTAAACCTTCCCTCCCCTAAATTTGTGGACATTGGGTATTGAGTCACAACCAAGAAAAAAGTAACTAAGACACCCACACTCCCTCTTTCCTGTGAGCACACACTTAAGGAGGGATCCGGCTTGGAGGTATCACGTGATAGGGAAACCTGAGGGTTTGTGGCATGTGGTAGAAGGCATGGGCTGTGTGATGTACACGTGTTGGCAAGACCCGGGTTTGAATCATTCCCCTTCATTATGACATGGCTTCAGAAAGCTACTTAGCTTGAGATTCAGGTTCCTTAATTATAAATGGAATTATAAAAACCACAACTGGTTACTGTGAATTTCAGATGGATTAAGGGACTTACTATAACGCCCAATAAATGTGTGCTAAGTACACGTCACTGCTATTAATTTTTTGGCGGTACTGGGGATGGAACCCAAACCCTTCACAGAGCTATGTATCCAGCCTACTTTTTATTTTTGATTTTGACATAGAGTCTCACTAAGTTGCTAAGTTACCTAGGCTGAGCTTGAAATTGTGATCCTCCTGCTTCGGCATCTCAGAGTGCTAGGATTACAGACCTGCACCACTGGGCCCAGCTGCTAGGGGTTTTCTGCATGCAAATCACCTATGCATTATTATCCAGCTATATGTAGCTACGTACGCAGCATCCAGCCACCTCTGCCTGGTGTGTATGTTAATATCTTCCCTTCCGTGTCAGAGTGTATTAATTCTGGTATGCATTCCTTCGTTTGTTGCTTACAGGTTAGACTGCATTTCTTTCTAGGATCTATATACCACAGATCATATAACACATCTTCAAAGGCATCTACAAAATTAATAGTTAATGATGAGATCCACTAGCATTGCTTTCCTTCTACAAATTCTCTTCTAGTGCTCTTCAAATTGAGGCAACTTTACTTGATAAAGGTAGTTGGCAGCAGGGCCCAGGCAGGATGTAAGCCTGCAGAGCCCAGGGCCTCCACACTGAGCTACATCTCCACCTCATTCTTATTTTAATGTTGGAAACAGAGCCTTGCTAAGATGCCCAGGCTGGGCTCAAACTTGTGATTCTCCCGGCTCAGCCTCCCTGAAGGCTGGAATTGTAGACCTATACCAGCAGGCCTGGCTAGTTCCTACAATTAAGAGACTCAAAGCGTCTTGTGGGAGTTATACCCTGAGTGTAAAGTCCAGACATGGCATATGGTAACAGATTGTGATGCATGAAAGGTAAAACATCTAAAGGGAAAATTACAAGTTACTCCAATTCAGATTATTAGGATGCAGCTCTAAGAGGATTTCCTATTGATGAGGTAACTGAAGCACGAGGTAATTAAACACTGTTTCATACTAAACCTAATAACTATATAGATAAAAAGCCAACTTCATATAAATTTTAAGATAAAAGAGAAGACACCGAGAAATCATTTGCTCTGCACGGGCCTGTTCAAGCTGTCTTACCAGGTATGGGAATGTAGATCCTACTTTGAAAAATTCTGTCTGTTCTGGTGCTTAGTTTGAAATGCAGACTTTTCAGAGACTCTCGGGCAACTTAAGGGAGCTGTTTTAATTTCTTTTGTTTAGAAGAGTCTCCATAGCCAGGTGTGGTGGGGTGCACCTGTGATTCTCAAACTTTGGGAGGCCGAGGCAGATGATCTGTAGTTTGAGCCCAACTTATGCAATTAGAATTTGTCTCTAAAAAGTTTGTGTGTGTGTGTGGCTGGAAATGTAGCTCAGTGTAAAGATCTTGTGTTAAATTCCGAGTACTGGAAAAAAAAAGTTTTGGCAGGACAGAGAACTGAAGTCTAAGTTTCCTCTGTACTTAAGCTACATGTTAGCCCTGTGCTTGAATCAAAGCCAGACATGAGATGTTGGGTTTGCTTTCACTGAACAGACTTTGATTTTAGAGTCAAACCAAGCTCAGGTGTTTCTGCCTTTGCATAGGTATATGACTTCATAGATGGGTAGGAAGTGCACACAGACCCAAGAGTATTCCACATACTTCCTGCTGCAGGTCTCCGGTATCTTCCAAGTTTAACGTTCGACATCCAAAATACCTCAGAGTAGCCCTGAGCTCTACTGGCAATGCAACTTTATGTTTTTAATTTTGCTGAGATACAACCCTTTTCATTTTGGCAGCCATGGAGCAATTGACATTTTTCTTTGCCAATTTTCAAAGTAATACATATTCTTTTCTAATATTCAAAGCCTACAAATTAATATCAAAAGGAGAACCAATATCACTGTATCGCCCATGATTCTCTTAGGTGGAGGCACAGTATTTTATTTTGTGAATGTTTTCTTGTGACTCTGGAAATGGGTCCTTGGAGGAGCATGTTGGTATACAGGTATTTCCACGATTTTTAAAAAGGATTTCCTGAGAGTCTTATTAGATTCCATATTTTTTTTTCAAGAATGGCTATGATTTACCATAATCAAATAATGTCAGTTAAATACTTTCTCTCCTTTTCATATGTAAAATAATCACTTGTAGAGTTATGGATATATTAAAATATCACTTTTGGTTTATTCCACTTTGCAACTGATCCCAAATATTAAATTATGCCCAGAAAATTCCTGGCTTCGAGTCCCTTTGTGAAACTCGCGCTCACAGGCTTGGCAGCAACGGGAACGCAGGCGCTGATTGTAAGATCTTTCATTTTAATCTCACTCCCACTAGAGAAGATTGATATAAATAAAACTTAAATAGAAAACACATTTCAGACGCCAGCAGTGAAAAAGACTTTGTCCGCCTAATGAAAAGGTATCAATTTTCTCTACTTTATTCAATAAATTGTGAGTCATTTTCTAAATGGATTAGATTAAAGGAAAATTCAGACTCCCAGGGAGATGTTCTCGACACTGACGGAGACTTTAGACAAGGCAGAAGGAACCGGGTGATGCAGACCTCTTGGGCCACTTTGGATCCATAGAAATCGACACCAGCTACGACAGAAGGGTCTCTGTAACTGGGACTCACCTGTCACCCAGAGGCCACATCCTGGAGGGTGGAAGGAGACACACACTTCTCTCACTCTGTTTGTATGTCTCTAGTAGCCACGTGAATTACAACTCAGGGAGCTGGGCTCAGTGATAAAGGCCTTTAAACCCAGCACTCTGGGAGGCTGAGGCAGGAAGACCACAAGTTGAAGACAAACATGGGCAACTTAACAGTTCAGTGAACCCTTGTCTCAAAACCACAAACGAAAATGGGTTTGGGATATAGTTCAATGTGAAGGTCCGAGGCTCGAACCCCAGTATCACAAATCCCCCCCAGATACCGGCTGAGGACACAGAACCCTTGGGAGGGCCAAGGCCTGTGGAGAAACTCATGTTTCTCAGGGCCGTCCACACCTGTCTCGCAGACACTTGTGAGTGTGTAAAGGCAAATGTTTTGTAGAAAAGCACAACACATTATCACACTGACGGTGCCTTAGTCTCTGGAGGAGAAGGATACCTTCAGGTTTGTTGTAATTATGTTAGCTTCAGAGCTATAATTTGACTTTCATGTGAAGATGAAACATATAACCCATGATCACAGAGCCCTCAGATCTAGTTTGATTTGCGTGTGTTTGAAAGAGCAAAGTCATTTGTTGACTGGTTATTTCTACAACTTTGCATGAAGAGCCCAGCATTGCCCAGGAGGGACTATACATCTGTCTACCAGCTCCTGAGATGTGGGAACAGGAGCTGATATCCTTTTGCCCTTCACAATGCCATTCCGTTACCACGATTATTATTTTTTCACAATTTATTTAGTTTCTGATTTCCACGTATTAGTTGTACACATAAGTGGGGTTCAGCATGCTACTTAACACAGGTATTCAGTGTGCGCCGCTTGTAGCTATCAGTTTTACGCAGTGTCTGGGATGCTTGTCAATGTTCAGTTCTACCTATCAGAAAAGCACTCATAATACTGCTTAACATAGTTTGACCTACTCACCAGCATCACCAGAGGCTTCGCTTGTGAATGTTAATGACGTGAGGAAATGAAAGTTGATGTAAGGCTAGTTTTAAAATGGTAACTGTAATAAAACCAAATACTTGGTTTTGTTCTATTTTATGCTATTTTTGTGGTACCTGGGATCAAGTCAAGGGTCACCATGCTGAGCAAGACCCCAGCATTTCCCCTTCAACACTTTTTATTTTTGATTTTGATACAAGATTTCACTAAATTCCGAAATTGCCCAAGTTGGGCTTCAGCATACATCCTCCTGCCTCAGCCTCCGCGCCTCCCTCATAATGCCAAGACTACGGGCCTGCATACCACCAGGCCCGATTCAAACACTCTAAACTACCATAATAAGTGTCTGGAAACTGTCAATCAACAGAAAAAAAAACTTAGCATGTTGGCACATTATAAATTATTTTTTTCTTGTCGATAAGGAAGAGGAGAGAAGGGATATCAACACAGGATTATTTTTTCCTGCATGCTCTACTGCCCAAGCCACATACTCAGCTACTTCTTCTAGTTGGATTTCATGGGTAGAAACTTGCTAAATTGGAAGCTCGATGTTATGCTGTACCAAAGGTCAACAGCGAAGACCTGAAACCTAGGACGGCATTGCTCCGTCCAGCGGCTCAGGAATCTCGCGAGATGAGGAAGGTCGGAGTGCCACGGTGGCTGAAAGTCTGACTGCCGACAGGGGCTTAGGAGCGCATCATTCATCACCTCTTTGAGTTGGGTGGTGCTAACTTCGCATTTCGGGGCAGAAATGGCCACGTGCTCTTTTCCCTCCAACACCCACACCTTTGCAAAGCAACTTTGTACCCCCCTCTCTCCCCGTCATCCATGAATGGGTGCTTCCTCAAGCTCACGTGGCTTGCTTAGCCAATCAGAGCCTAGCAAACGTGACCTGGGAAGAAGTTTGCAAGTGTGCTTTGGAGTATGACATAGACCATGACCAACCATATCAGGGCGCAGAGAGCAGCTGTCCCATCTGAAATCCCTCTGGACCACTTAGCTGCCAGTCATGAGAGCGGTGGCGGAGGTCACCAAGCCCACCTAAGAGACCGGAAGAACCCATTCCAGCAACTCACCGAATCACCACAAAGGAAAGTCCCATTCCTTTAAACCATTTATATGTTATATACCCAAAAAGTAGAGGACATAAGCAGTGAAAAGATGATACCAAGGAATATGTTTAAGTAAACTTAAAAGCATCAAGCAAGCAACGATAAAGATAGTGGACTTGTCTAGCAAAAAATTAGCATGAGAGTGGGAGGAATCTGGAAAAATTAATCTCATTTTGCTATTTTTAATTAATGTGTTCGCTGCTCCTCATCTAAATCCAATCTGTTGTTGGGTTTTCTTCCTGCCTTTGGTAAAGTTCAGTCACATCAGGTTAGGGAGTCGGTGCAAAGAACATTTAGGTGTTCGTGACGGAAAAGGAAAGGGAACCCAAACATTCACCAACAAATCCTGGGATGAGGAAACTAATGTAGCGCGCTGGGTTATTAGTGGGATGCTGTTTCAATACTTATATTTTAAGGGATATTTTATTTCAATCAAATTCAAACATGACATCTCCAGAAAGGGCTTCTAGGAGTGCAGTGTAAGCATTAAGTGAGTGATGGCAGGGGATTTTTAAATGGTGTCTTCACCTCTGGATTCTCATTTTATTAGTAAAACAAGATGTTCTTAGCCAAGCCTGATGTTGCAGGCCTGTAATGCCTGTACTCTGGAAGGCTGAGGCAGGAGGATCACAAGTTTGAGCTAAGCCTGGGCAACTTAGTAACTTAGTGAGACCCTGTCGAAAATAAAAATGGGCTGGGAATGTAGCTCAGTGTGGAGGCCCTGGTTCTACTTCCAGCACCATACAAAAAAAAAAAAAAAAAAAAAGATATTCTTGTTTTCCAGTCATAGTGACTCTACGAAGTGGGACAAACCTAATTCATTTAACATAAAGGGCAAAAAAAAAAAAACAGCAAATCAACCTGCAGATGCCATTGTATTCCCCATACATAGTGATTTTTAATAAATTATTTGCCAATGTTTACACATAAGGAGACTTTACATTAAAATTCAGACTTCAGGTTTTTTTTTTTTTTAAGGGAAAACCTATCTGTATCGAAGCTGCATTTGTCCCAAATGGGGTTCACATTTTCCAACATGCCCTACTCCCCGCCTCTCCCTAATGTCCCTGGTGCACATCTCCTAGGCACATACCTGTCCTGCAAAGTTCCCTAAGCTCCCAAATCCTGGCTTCATGCTGCCTCAGGCACATCCTTCTAGCTGACTAGAAAGACGCCAGGACAGCTTCACTCGCCTGGCCCACCAAACAGAACGGTATCCTGGCCCCTGAGCCACCGTCACTCGTCCACATCTCTCCACGAGTCACCCTTACCGCTTGTTCTGATCTCCTGCCCTGGACTGCAGAGCACAAGCTTTTCACGGCCCACGACTTCCACCCAAATACTTCAGATGCTTCTCACGGAGGGTTTGGCGTCTCAGAAACGAGTTAACACCCGATCTGACACATCAGCTGGAGGGACAGTGGCAGCCACCACTCGAAAGCCACCTCCCTCCTACACGCCACGGCTAACTTCTCAAGGCTTTCTTGAAAAAAAAAAACAGATCTGTAAATAACTGGAAGATTGTTGATAGTTCTAGCTCACTAATTCAAGGACCGAAGTCCCAGGCTTTTCACCCCACTCCCTAAAATCAGCCAAGGAATTGCACTGTGCCCAGACTAATATTTTTTCCCTCCCCCATCCCTTATGAGTCCTCCTTGTGTCTTTGTTTGTTGACTTGGTCTACCACTGACTTGCTCATACACAAGAAAGAAATTTGCATGAGAAACAACCACACAAAAGGCCAGAGCTGTGTGTCTCTGAGTCATTTGTTTGTCATTGGAAGTTTTGCTTGACTACTCCCAGAATTGGCTGAACATAAGCTGGAAGGAATTCTTATGGGTTCCCTTTGTGTTTTCTTTCCCTTTTGCTCACAGATTTTCAATGTTTCTTTCCCTGTCTGCTTCCCCACTGAACTTTGGAAGGCCAGGGAATGCACATTTCCAGTTGTGTGTTTAAGCACACAAGTAGAGCATCTGCCACAGAGAAACTGTGCTCAGAACTCTGAATGAACTCTAGGAAAGGCATTCCTCAACCGCTTCTCCCATAATCCTTCCTGTTCCAGGAGCTGGCCATAAAAACAATTTCCTTGTGGTTGAGGCTGGACATACAAGCCGGTTCTGGTCTAGCAGGCAGAGTTTCTGCTGGGGAAGGTGTTCTGAGAAACGATTTTGGCTTCCACAGAGAAAAGCCATCCCTGCCAGGCCTGGCCCTGTGCTCAGCCCTCCTACTTCCTGTGTTGAATGTATCTGTTGAAGGTCATGGCACATCTGTAATGTCTATAGCCATCATCAAGGAATGCTGGGAAAATACTAGAACTCATGGCACTAGGCCCACATCGATTATCTCTGGACTTCTAGTTTTCCAAGAAAACCCAGTTTCCTACTGTTCAAGCTCCTGCAGTTGGATATCCTGTTATTGGCTGCCAAATGAAATCCTCTGCGGCACTAAAGACATTCAAGAAACGTCTGTGGACCCATCGAAGGCCTGAATGACTCCAGATGGTCAATGGCAGCGTGGCCGTTTCCCCGTCATTTCCACCCAATTAGGACTGAATTTTCACAATGACTCAAGAAGACACGACACATTAATATTCAGTTGACTGATTGCCGATCCCAGGAGTGGCTTTCTGTCCTTATGACTGTGCATGTCCCCACTTTGCACGCACTGTGCCATTGTCCCTCGCAACACACCAGATGCAGAAGAGGCGAGGCCGGCCCAGCTGTATGCAAATGAGGCATTTTCCTGGAACACTTCGCCGCCGGTGGCAGCGCTGGGTTTTCTTAATTACCACCCAGACCCGCTTGCCACGGAGGAATACTAATTGTTATGGTCTACGGAAGTGAGATTCCATTCTACTGAACAGCTGAGGTTCATTTGTGCGCCTCCGGTATGACTGGCAGAAGAGGAGAACATGGCGCAATGTAAAGCCTTTCCAGAGGAGGGGACTGTGGAGCGACCAAGGCACGGGGAAACACGGCCAGGAAAGAAAAGGCTGCTAAAATGTATTGCGTGTTTGCTTACGGGCACTTTCTGTCCTACTGGTGGCCGGCTGAAATCTGTCTCGACCCAGGTCGCAGCCATCAGCAGGACGTCTGAAAATCTTTGAGAATTCATGTTTTCCAGAGAACACAGGTGTGAAGAAAATGCTTTTTTCTTTCCTCCCCCATGTCCTGAATTTTCAGGCTGGCTCAAGCGTAAGCATCCAGCTCTGAAGCCATTTCTGTCTCACTGCCTGAAATGACAACTTCTCTCCAAGAAAAAATAAATAAAATAAAATAAAATAAAATAAAATAAACACGGGGGCCATAGGGCTTGATGGGAAATTCTGACAAAAGCCAACCTGCTTTGTATTATCGGGGTTGGCTGGGCTGTAAATTCTTCTTTTTTCTACAGAAGAAATACAGCAAAATGACTTTCCTTTGGTTATAAATCTTATGATGCAATTCTTCCTGAAAAATGTCTTCCTCAATTCAGAAAGGTAATTTATATAGAGTGGGCAAGACCGTGTTATGGACTGAAAACTTGTGTCCATCTTCCTTTTCCCCAAATCCTTCTGCTGAGATCCTAAACTATGATGTGGTGGTATTAGAAAGTGGGAACCTGGGGGAGTAATGAGGTCATGACATCAGACCCCTTGTCAGTAGGAGCAATGCCCTTATAAAAAGGTCCCTGGGCAGATGGCTCTGCTCTCTGCTATGTGAGGGTAGAGGAAGAGGTTGACAGCCTGCAGATCAGAAAAAGGGCCTTGCCAGGGCAGACTATGCTGATACACTGGTCTCAGACTCCTGGCCTTCAGAACTATACCAAAAATAAATTTCTGTGGTTCATACCTGGTTCGCCAGTACTTTGTTATCAGGGCTCAAGTTAGCTGGCAGCCAGTCATACGTACAACGAAATTTGTTTCTGAAATGGATTCAATTAGGCAAGGTAGCTGGTGCAAAATTATGTGGGATGCCATCACGGGTCGCCATCTTTGTCCATTTGGATGCTAAGGCAAAGCACGTCATGCTGGCTAGCTTATGAACCGTGGGATTGTGGTCTCACAGTTCTGGAAGCCCAGCAGTCCAAGGCTGTAGTGCTGTTGTGTTCAGTGTGTGGTGAGACCCCCTTCTCGGTTCACAGACGGCATCTCATTGCAGTATCTGTATGTGGCAGAGAGAGACATGGTGCTCTTGGGGGGGCATCTTTTATAAGGGTGCTAATTCCATCCAGGGAGACTCCTTTCCCCAAATCTCATCACCCCTAAGACTCGTATTTCCTACCGTCCCCACCTGTTGAGCAGCTTTCAACAGAGAATGTTGGGGTGGGCACCTTCAGGCTGTAGCAGAACTCTTCTAAGTCGCCCTTCCCACGTGTGGTTTTAGATCAAAAAGTGCAACATCTGGACACATGCAGATCCCTGTACCGACTCTCACGGAAGAAGAATTACTGGTAATTAAAATGAAACTTCGGCCTTATCACTTACATCAACTGCTAAAGCGACTGTCTCACTTTCCCTGTCTCACTTTCTCAATCCTCCTGGTCGTGTGATCCCGCCACTGCCTCTTTGCACTTTCCTTTTTCTGTGCCTCAGTGATTGGTTCAGAGGTGGAGGAAACTAGCCAATCAATTATGTCTGAGACTCTGATTGGCCATTTTTTGGTGGGGTTGGGGGTAAGAAACAGCTTTCTTTCCCTTGAGGTTGCTTAATTGGTTAAGTTGTCAACCTGAACACCTCGGGCTCACACTGGGAGTGTCCCTATTCAAGAGAGAAGGCTACACACAGAAGGCCACACACCAAAAGCACAGCCAAGAAGAGATGGTTTCTGACAGGCAGGTCTTGAGCTGTGGTACATGATCTGACTCCAAGGGCGAGTACTCACAGCTAAGTGAACCTTTGGATGTTAGCTGGAAGCCAACCCATTCCCTGCTTTACTTAAGATAATTTACTACCTCCGCCATTAACAATGGAAGGAGTCCAGATTAATAGGGCACAGTAAGATTCTGATGTGACTAATGGTACCCGCTGCGAACTTTATTTAAAAGCCTGTCATCAGAAACAAGTCAACAGCAATCTCAATTTCTCTCTCTCTCTCTTTCTCCCTCTCCCTTTCTCTCTGTCTCTCTCTCACACACTTATTGGATGAATTTCTTGAGTTGTTAATCATTAAAGTGTGTTTCTTCTAGGTGAAATCTCTGAAGCCAAAGACTACAGTCTTTCTTCTGCTGTCCAATCTTCAAGACACATAAACTTCTTTCTGCCTGGGTTTTCTTATCTCTACGATGGGGAATAAGGACTTTTCTTAAAGGATTAAAGAGATTAATACACATAAAAGCTCAGGTCAGTGCTTAGTACGGAGTCAATGCCCAATAATCCAGTGTTGTTATTATTATCGCACAGTGCTTATCAGAAATTAGGAACCAGTAATCCTCCGCTGACCTCACCCACGTATATTCCCATGCAGTGCACTCTGGGATAAGTGCATTGCATTCTTGGTACTAGGTCAGGGCCCAGGACAAACGAACAAATCTTAGCGCATGCCCTCAAGGAGTTCTCAGCTTAATAAAGAAGATATAATTTAATTGCAATCAATGTGTTCAGAGCAATGACCTTTAATACTCTCAAGTCTCCAAGGTGTGGAACACTTACTGGGGGCCAGGCACTGTGCTAAGTGAATTGCACTGGTTCTGTAATTTTTTATTTATTTATTTATTTTTAGTATTAGGGCTCAAGCCCAGTTATATCTTAGGCCACTTTTTAATTTTTGAGATAGGTCTCACTCTGTTGCTAAGTTGCTGGGCTGGGCTTGAGTTTGTGATCCTCCTACCTCAGCCTCCCAGGGTGCCAGGGTTACAGGTCTGCACCTCTGAGCCCCGCCTCATCCCGCAAGTGAATCCTCCTAGTCCTGGGACATAGGTATTGTGGCTATCCCACTTTAGGGAGGAGGAAACTGAAGCTATGGAAGGGGACATAACCGGTCCGTGATCATCACACAGTCGCTGAGGAGTGAGGCAGGAGTCAGCCAAGCACACTGTCTCCAGAAGGACTAGCGCTTGGAGAAGCCGGGTGTCTGGGAGACGTGCTGCGGATGGACAGGAATTTGTAAAATAATCAAAGCAGTGAGTGGCGATTGTACTATGAGAACATGGGCATGACCCAGAGGTGAAGGCGGACTCCAGCCTCTGGTAAACATCAGTGGTTAGTCAGTATTCCTGGAGCTGCGTCAGGCACTGGGTACTTCGGGTGCCAGTCTTCCTGAGTAGCTGGGCTCTACACGCCTGGGACGCTGTGGCATCTCAGAGATGCAAGAAGGATCGTGGGAGTGGTCCGTGTGGGTTGGGAGCAGCTTCCTCCCAT
Organism: Ctenodactylus gundi; assembly: GCA_004027205.1. Classification (NCBI taxonomy): domain Eukaryota; kingdom Metazoa; phylum Chordata; class Mammalia; order Rodentia; family Ctenodactylidae; genus Ctenodactylus; species Ctenodactylus gundi. The sequence goes on from PVKB01002521.1 coordinate 35,706, forward strand.
CTTGGGTCATGGCGGATGAATTCTGCATCCTGGCCCGAGGCTCTCTGCCTTGGGGAAGTGCGACTGAGGGGTTGGCACAGGGAGTGAGTTAATTCACTTGACAGGAGCAAGTGGCCGGTCCTGACCAACGCCTCCTCCCGCGCAGACGCCGCCTGGGGGATGCTCTCGGCCAGCATCACGTTGCTCCTCTACCTGCGGTCCCTGGACTGCAGCGTGCGTGGCTGACCCTGCACCCATGTCACAAGAGAAGCTGTGTGAGTGTTCTTGGTTTAGGAATCCAGGGCAAAAGAAATGGCATAGTCGCGACTGAAGCCAAGATGCCCACCTGAGTTTAACAACACAGGCTCTCCCTCTGAGGAACCGGTTTTTGCTTCATTGGATTTTTATAAGAAAGAAACTTCCTTTCCATGGTATAATTGGGAAAATGGCCGAATCTTCTGGGTGGTCAGGACAGTAACCACAACGGAAGTGACCAGTTCTAGTGGGGAACCGCTGTCCTCAGAGGGCCAAGTTCTTAGCTCGTTGTAAAACTAGAGATGAATGAATGCTAGAGAAATGCTCACTCAGACCAGGAGAGGACCCAGCGAAAATCTCTTCCTTACTGATGTCAGAAGATACCAAAGAAAAGTGAGACAGGCGCGATGCGTTTGCTCTGTTCTTTACTGTCATTCAGTGTGACTTCCCCTGTCCCCTCCAACAATCTCCTTCGTCACCAGAGGTGCAGTGAATCTGGCCAGTCTTTCTCTTTCTTTTCATCGTCTCTCCTAGGAGCGGGACAAGGAAAGAACTGGTGCTTTTCTGTGATGCCCTGTGGTTCCCTGGTAGTCTTCAGTCCATGGTCATTTGTGTGTGTGTGTGTGTGTGTGTGTGTGTGTGTGTGTGTGTGTGTGGCTTGAGCTTGCAACCCTCCTGCCTCTGTCTCCCACAGTTACATTACAAGCTTGCGCTACCCGGCCTGGCTCAAGGTCACTTTTGCTCAGATTATAGTTAAGACATGTTTCCTGGCCTGGTACCACAGGACCATGATCCCAGCACTCTGGGAGGTTGAGGCAGGAAGATTGTAATCTTGAACCGAGTTTAGGCCACTCAGTGAATTAGTGAAGACCTGCGTCAAAATAAAAATTAAAGTGGGCTGGGGATGCAGCTCAGTGGGTAGTCACAGGGTTTGATCCCCAGGAGTACTCAGAGAGAGAGAGAGAGAGAGAGAGAGAGAGAGAGAGAGAGAGAACTAGATATACTAATTGAAAAGACAAACACAAGAAAATGTTAAATATGAAAGAAACACAAAATTCATAGCTTAAGTTTTCTAGTTGGCTTTCACTTAAAAACTGCAGGATCCCAGGCAAAGCTTTCTTGAAGGACAGCTCTGTTCCAGAAGGGCTCCCAGGAGGAAAAGCACAAGACTGACAAGCCATCCATCTAGTATTTTAAAACACGCTTAATAGCATAGTTTGGAAGGCCGCTTGCAGCGACTGAATACCCAGGAAAAAATACTAAGCAATCACCTCTTATCAGTGATGAGCAACAGAAGGAAGAGGCCACCTCCACCCTGCGTTCCATCATGAAGACGGGCGTGGCAACTCCGGCAGCATGCAGGGAAAGGATGGCCTTGACCACTTTGTATTTGGAGGCAAATGAATTTGGGAGCCAGAGAAGGAAAGAGTTTGTCACTGCAGAGTGGTGTAAGGCACGTTCTCACGGGAACAGAGACCAAACTACATCTGTGGTCACTGATGAAGGTGAAAATGGGAATTGCATGTGGGAATTGAGCCCCGGTGCTGCCTGCAAACAGCGCTTGGTTCCTACGGGTCGGAAACTTCGAGGGCTGTTAAATTTCACGTCACTCACAAAGTTGGTGCCTGGCTCGAGGGTCGCTCATGTGCATAGTTTGAGGTTTCTTCTGGAAAGAAGGAGAAGGCCATGATGTTTGTTGAGTGGACCTCCAGGGCCATAGACAGTGCCCGCAGCTACCTTGGCCATGTTTTACAGGCAAAGAAAGGGTTAGGCACACAGTGATTAGGCCAAGCTAGCAAGTGGAAGAGTTTGGGGGTCAAGCTTCTGCAAGCCTGCTAGTTCGATCTTTGTTATTCAATATCTACTACAGTGACACTGTTGGGTGATGCTAACAGGGATTGGGACACGCAGCTGCTATTTTGACAACAGGTAGCATCTGCTCCTGTGTCTCTCACAACAATAATCTGATTTTCTTCTAGGGAACTGGTTAGTCTCCCCCCCCCCCCCCCCATTGTCAGCAGATGCTTCCTGCAGAGCTGACCCAAATCCTTGAAAAGAGGAGTGACACCAAGCCTCAAGTCTAACCTGTAGACTGGGTCCATCACCCGCTTCGTAAAGTTGCCGACAGTGTACGAAGGAATGTTAATGCTTTGAAAAATGTGCAAAGGTTGAGACCAGCAAGTACTCAAGAGGTAAAATTATTTTCTAAAGAAGAATTCCTTGAGATTTATAGTTAATGTAGCACCATACTTAAGACCATGGTGTCAGAAACCAAAAATTTTTGTTTATTTACTTTAAATCTGACATTTAGTCACTTACTAGTTATAAGATCCTGGACAGTTTTTAAGTTACTTTAACCCTGTGTTTGTCCACAAGTGACGTCCACCTAGCAGTGAAACTGATAAGACAGTGGGGTCTGATGTTAGGAATACTGCAGGCCCATAATCCCAGCACGCTGGGAGGCTGAGGCAGGAGGATCGCAAGTTCCAGCCCAGCCTGGGCAATTCAATAACTTAGGGAGAAGACACTGTCTCAAAATCAAAACTAAAAAATAAGCTAGGGATGTAGCTCAGTGTGAAGGCCCTGGGGGCCATCTCTACACCACACCCATAATAAAGCACTAAGAACAGTTCACTGTCCCTCTTGGCCCTGAACCTCCCTCTGGAAGGACCTTCATTCAGCACGTGCCCAAGAGGGTTCAGAGCACACCTACATGTGAGATGGGGGTAGAAAAAATTGTCAAGAGCTAAGGATAGTAGCATCTAATTTTTCAAAAAAGTACATTTTCCTATGCCAGCCACGCATCGCTCTTTGTGTTGGTAAACTCGGAACTTTTCAAAGCTAACGAATAACATTTTGAAGAGTCGGGCTTTTTCACATCATCTCAGTCCTTCCTCGTGGGGAAGAAAATCCAAGATCTAAATCATGACGGAAACGATGCAGGTTGTAAATGGATCCGCAGCTGAGCTGTGGTCGCCTCCTTCTGCGCATCTGGACGGGTCCTTCTGTGCATCCCAGGTGTCTTAGTTACTTTTTTTTGTTGCTGTGACTCAATATCCGACACCCACAAATTTAGGGGAGGAAAGGTTAATTTTAGCTCACAGTTTCGGAAGGTCACGGTCCACTCAGGGGCGGCCGGCAGCCATGGCAGTACATGGCAGAGGCCGAGGTGGAGGCAGCTTCTCACATCATCACACACAGGAAGCCACGTCAAGGTGAGTTGAGACTCGCCCTCCAAGGAAGTCAGGAAGCAGCTTATGTATCCTTCCAGGTCTCCCAGTGATCAGCCTCTCCTGGATCCAGGTGTGGAAGGTGTGGTCAGCCCCCACTACATGCCTATAATCCAATTTACATGCCTGTAATCCAATTTACATGCCCTCCAGACTGGGTTCCAATGTCCTAACAGCACATGGTTCCATAGACAATCCATAACATTCAAATACATGAGACTTTTGGGGGACATTCCAGATCCAAACCACACTACCAGGGATGCACTGAGCAAGGGCTCAAGGGCTTCAGCTGTGGTTAGCAGGGCGGACATTCAAGAGACTTAGGTCAGGCTACTCAGCATCTTTTAAACCTTGCTATGCTAACTCCCTAAACAGGAAGAACCACCGTGCTCCTCCCTCCTGGGATGCTGGGGAGATTATATATGAAACAGCTAATATAGAAAGACCTTAGAAGAGGACCCATTGCATGTGAACACTATATACTTATGCAAATGTGCTAATCATATGCAAATATACTTAAACAACCATGGCATATGTATATTATGTAGAACAATTCCTACCTTTCAAGTGCTCAAGTTTTGGATATCACTCAGTTTATTATCTACTGTAATTCTAAAATATATATTTGGATTTAATTTGAATAAGTCAATGATCTTGAGAGTTATAATAAAGACAGACAAGTCACTCCAGTAGTTTAAGTGTTTCTGTGTTAACTACGACTACCAAGAAGACATTAAAAGAACATAAGCTTAGTGATTATTAATCTATATTTAATTAATCTATGTATTTTTAAAACTTAAAAGCTATGTGGGATTCTTTTTTATCAAATCACTTTTAATATTTACTTAGAGTATTAAATTCCTTAGTAATATTTTGCTGTGTGGAAAAAACTCACGATATTTACCCAGCTCACACCGAATTGCCTCGATTCAATTAAATTCAGGTTTTATTATTTTGATATGTGAAAAGTGGCTACCTTTTCCTGTGCCTTTCTAACCAAGGTCTAGAGGGAATAAATTGCTTCAACTCGCCTGCTAGTAGAAATATATGATTAGAAACCTATTGAAGCTATGAGGATAATTAACTTAATAACATTTCTGGCAACTGCATTTGCTAATGGTGTTATTTTCACATTTGTTTTCATACCTCTTGCTCCGTGTTTGAATTTACCCTAGAAAAGAGCTCAGGCTTATTTCCATATTTATTGCCACTCAGATATTTATACTATATGTTTATTTAGGAAACAGCAATGGGTGTAATCTTGAATGTGCCAGTGAGTGAAATACGATCTCAGAAGATCGAATGAGATTTCTCCCCTTTGGGGGACAAGAACACAGCTAGCGTAGAGAAGCGTTGGCGTTGGCTCCTTAATACACACTCTGGAAAATCAATTCAGCAGGTATCTGGCCTTCTTGTTCTCTGAGTAAGTGAGAGGAGACCGAAATCAAAGAGTAGGGAATCCTCAGGGCGGCAGTGGGCGCACTGGTTCATCCCAGGGGCCAAATCTCCGAATTACGTAATACCTTGCCTATTCTTCTGCCTTTTCTCCTCTGTAGAGACCCATCAAACTGTCCCATTCCTGCAATTTAACTTTTGTTGTGTTTGCTTTTCCCTCAACTGTGTAGAACCACACAGCGGGTTGACCCAGTGTCAGCCTGCGCACTTACTAATGTGTCCCCTAGTTCAGCTTATTCAACTTCTGTGAGCCTCGGTTTCTTTATCCTAAAAAGTAGACAAGCCCTAAGGCTTATGGGTAGGGGGCCCGGGAAGGAGGCCAGACAAGGGGAGTGAACGGGGAAGAAAAGACGGTTCCAACGAGGCAGAGAGAGGCACAAGTGGAGTGCCATGATGCTTACTGCAAACAGACTCATAAAAATAATGAGAAAAAATTTAAGAAAGCAAAGATGAGTGAGACACCCAGCCGGGAACTGTGACATGACACTGGGCCTGCTGTGAGTGGCTCCCCGGCTTCACAGGAACGTAAGCTACTCTGGTGAAATCGGTGAAATCGTGGTGAAATCGAGTCTCCTCTTACTCAGTGTGGCGCGCCTGGGCCTGAGTCGCCGCTTTGGAATTTCCCACTTTGTGCACTGTAAGCCCTGAGGACACAGTAACAGCCAGAGCTCTGTCCTCGAGTGGGGTAGGTGTGAGGGGACCATGGCTGAAGGATTCTAGCTACTAGTTTTAATCAAAGTTGTTTACCTGAGCTGACCACCTACCTGGCAATCACGTGATATAAATTAAAATGCACGTAGATATATTTCACTTTTCCATATACTAATTGCACATAGTTATGGAATATGGTGTGATATTTGACACATGTATCGGAGAAAAAATGACCAAAGCTGGGCACTTAGCATTTCCATCTCCTTAAATTTCTCTTTTCTGTCTGTCTCTCGTGTTCTTTCTTTCCTTCCTTTCTTCCTTCTTTCCTTCCTGATAGGATCTCACTATGTAGCCTAAGTTGGCTTTGAACTTACAATCCTCCTGCCCCAATCTCCCAAGTGCTGGGATTATAACTATGTGCCATCAGACCAGGTTCCCTTACATTTATTTCTAAAGTTTTCTAATTAGCACATAGTTCTTAACTCTTCATGCTTGCTAAATACTTTTGAACACTAGACATTTTGGTTGAACACGTGACTAGATTAACTGAGCCTGTCTCTGTAGTTATTTCGTTACCTACATCGTCCAACATGCTGTCACTGTGGAGCACAACCGAGACTTTGCTCCCCAGCAGGGGTCCTCCCATGTCACTAAACATGTTCTGGCCTTGGGCACCTACTTAGGGCACCATGATTCCTTACCATGTCCTTGCAGCATGGTGAACTCTTTTTTGGTTTTTGTGTGGTACTGGGATGGAGCCCAGAGCCTTCACGCTGAGCTACATCCCCAGCCCATTTTTATTTTTGATATTGATATAGATCTCACTAAATCACTAAGTTGCCTAGGCTGAGCTTGAACTTGGGACCTGTTGCCTCAGCCCCTCAGGATTACAGGCCTGTTCCCCTGCACTTAGCTAGGATAAACTCTTTTGTTACTAAAATTTTATAATCTGACAATCTTTCCTCAAGCCTTAGTTTCCAAGTAGACGTCCCCCTCATTTACAGCAGGAATCATTCCTTGGTCACAATTTAATCCATGAACAGGGATCAGAGGGATCAGGATACCGGTGTACCAAAGCATGAGGCCAACATCACTGTCCCTAGGCCCTGCTACTCCCCTAGAGACTTTCCCTTCTGTGGCGATAGATACCATCCTGGTTCCCAGTAGGGGCTACTAGCAGCCTTATTCAGCGCAACTGTCGCAAGGCTGGATGACGAGTTTGTGGGGACAAGAGAGGAAGCGACAGCCACAATTCACACGGGGGAGAGAATTTCCTTGTCCACTGGAAGAGACAGAGCCGGACATGAGGATGCAACATTGGCCACGACAGGGACAGCTGCAGACGGCTGGCGGCTGTGCTCTCCTGCGGACCAGGTGAGCTCATCACATCAGCACTGTCGCAAGGCTGGATGACGAGTTTGTGGGGACAAGAGAGGAAGCGACAGCCACAATTCACACGGGGGAGAGAATTTCCTTGTCCACTGGAAGAGACAGAGCCGGACATGAGGATGCAACATTGGCCACGACAGGGACAGCTGCAGACGGCTGGCGGCTGTGCTCTCCTGCGGACCAGGTTAGCTCATCACATCAGCAGAGGTCCTGACTCAGGCACTGCAGGAACAAGGCAGCTGTCACACTTGGAGCCTGGTCACAGCCCTAGTTAAGATGCTCCGAGTCAGTCCGGGGAGGCCCTGCGCGGCATGGCTGCTGAGCACCTGTTCTGGGAACAATTTGTGCTTGGAGCTGTTTGGTTGAGGACGCTCTGACACCCCGCTGATTCGCAAAACAAACGCCTGGCCAGGAGCTTCTCAGGCTGGCGGTGATGAGCCGTGTTACGGGACAGTCCCTCTGGAGAATCACTGATGACAGAGGGGAGGGCGCCCAAGCTCCATGCTGCGAAGACCTGCCCTCTGCTCTTTATCTGCCCCTGAAATGTGCTTCTTAATCTTTTCTATTTGGCAAAACAATTCATATGACATGAAACTTAACATTTTCAAAAAATACAAGTATTCCAAATTCTGTAGCACACTAGAACTCTGGGGTTTGGGGAATTGGTGAGCATAGATATCCACCCCTTTTCAGAGGCTCACCTCTTTCTTATCTGACCATTGCCTCTCTTTCTACCCTGCCATTTGTGTTGGGGCCTTTTTATGTTATTATTTTTGTGCATTTCATAAGAGGGACACCCGTCCATAGTCAGTCTTCTGTGCTTGTTCCATTTCACTGAGCATTACTGACTCTAGGTGGCCCCATTTTTGTTCAAATGCCTCATATCTGTCTTTCTTTACGGCTGCATAGTATTCCATTGTGTATAGGCACCACATCTTCTGTAACCGTCCCTGTATGGATGGGCAGGTAGGTTGCTTCCAGGACTTGGCTATTACGAATCATGTTACTATAAACACGGATATTCATGTGTCTTTTTGATATGCTGGCTTTATTTCTTTGGGGAACATGCCCAGTAGGGCAGTAGCTGGATCAAATGGAATTTCCGTTCTCAGTTTTCTAAGGATCCTCCAGACTGCTTTCCATATGGTTGTACCAGCTTGCAATCCCACCAGCAGTGGAGTTCCTTCCCTTCCACACCCTCACCAATGATTGCTGTTTTTTAAGTTCTTGACGGAGGCCATTCTAATGGGAGGGAGGTCAAGCCTCAGTGTTGTTTTTATTTGCATTTCTCTGATGGCCAGTGATGAAGAGCACCTTTCCACTTGCTTGTTGGCCATCTGTACCTCTTCTTCTGTGTAGTTTCTTTTTATTTCAGCTGCACATTGGGACAGGAGAGGATTTTTTGAACAGATCCCCAACTGCACAAGAAATCTCAGCAAATGGGACTACATTAAGTTAAACAGCTTCCACACAGCAAAAGAAACAGTCAGCGAGGGGAAGAGACAGCTCAGAGTGGGAGAAGATCTTCACCAGTAACACTTCAGACAAAGGATTAACATCTAGAATATACAAGGAACTGAAAAACATAAATCCTCCTTAATCTTTCTCTTGTCTTTCTGCCATGTTTATACTTTAACTCTCGAAAGTAGCAGTTGTGAAGGTATGCACCAAAATTCAGTTTATATATGCTGCATTATTTTTGGTACAGATTATACATTTTTTCCTAGATTATATGATGATGACCTAGCAATGACGCTCAAGGTCACTACCAGGGTTTTCATAACGAGCATGACTGCATTTTTAACTTGGTTTTTCTTAGCATTGGGCATTGAGCTCAAATATAAAGACAAATCCACACAAGCTGATGACTCCCTCTCCAGAGTACTTATGTATCTCTCTCTCCACAGCTCCTGGGAATCCGTAGCCTGCTTTCCATCTCTAGGGATTTATGTATCCTGAACATTTTATGTAAATAAAGCCATATGTTATGTGGCCTTTCACATCTAGCTTCTTTCACACAGCACGCTTTCACATTTCACCCATTGTCACAGCACATTTCAACAGATGCTTATTTTTTGTGGCTGAATAATATTCCATTAACATGGCACTACCATGTGCTTTCTGTCCACTCATGGGCATCTGAGTTCTTTCTACCTGCCCGCTACTATGAACAGTGCTGCCATGGGCCTTGTGTAAGAGGGTTGGTTTGAGTGCACATCCGCAAATTTGATGGGTCTTGGCATGAATTTTAGGGTTACCTTTGGATCTCTAGTTGGGGAAGACTTTAGATGTAGTCAAGACTGCTTGTGACCATATAGCTTTTAACATAGCATATTTCAGGGTATGGAGAGGGGTTTGGAGGAGGTGAAGGTGGCAGATGGAAGTACAGGGAGTCGGGAGGAGAGTCATGCAGGCAGAGGAGCCTCACGAGAACATCTGATTTCTCATAAACCTACTCTACTGGCAGTTTTGGGCATGGTATGCATTTGCCTTTCATTAATATTCATGTGACCCTCCACACACACCTGGGTTCCAAAGATCACATCTTATCTGCCCAGCCCCTCGGGGCTTAGGAACCCATCAGCTAGATTCAGGGACTAGGAAGGGTATGGACGTCCAGCTCAGAATGTTTGGTCATAGCAACCCAGAACCCACAACCAAATATTTAATTTCACTTTGCCTTTGTGTCATCCTCTATATCTAACACACGACAAGAAGACTCACATTTATTTTCCCTCACGGAAAATACAAGGGGTAATTATCATCTTTACTTGTGGAATAAAATAAATAATAGGGTTTCTATGAGGATTAATTTACTTCATACATTTAAGTCACTGAGAATGTTGTTTTTAATTGCAGTCAACCATTATGATGGCTAAGCTTCATTGTCAACCTGATTGGATTAAGAGACTTCTGCAGAGAAGACAGCATCATGTGGGTACTGTGCTCCTCAGGGGATTGACACCCTGATTTCATAGCCACATGTGTGGTTAAGAGGCGGGGCCCAGTTGGAGGCGGTCCCTGGGGGCGTATCTACCACAGGACCCTGTGTGCTCTGCTTCCTGGCTGCCACCGTGTGAGCAACTTTGCTCCATTGCAGCTTTCCACCATGATGTTTCTGCTTCAGAGCCAGCCCCTGGCTGCAGCCTCTCCAAGTGTGTACCAAGTTAACCCTTTTCTTCGTTTGGCTGGGGGTGTTGGGTATTTTGTTCCAGCAATTAGAAAGGCAGACCGAAGCAACCATTACATAATTTAGCAACTCACTCAACACTCAACAGCAAGGATTTCAAAAACAAATCAAACGATGCTTTCTACTTGCGTAAAGACCCCCAGTGTTTTCTTCCTTTTCTGAATTAGGGAAGAAACTGGCGTACACTCAGCTTTATCTTCTAATGTCCCACATGCTCGTGGATTCTTTTCAATAGCTTACTCTTTCTAAGCACTCGGTGGTTTTTATTCTTTGTTTTCCCCCTAGAACCCGGGGACTTGGCAAGGGAACATGTTTCCTCACACACCTATATAAACCCTCTGTGCACTGTGTCTCAACAGCGCGTCTCTCGCCTGGCTGCTCCTGCTACTGCAGAACTCGGCCTCAGCCACACTTTCTTACAGGTTCCCTCCTCGCTCTTTGCTACTTATTAGTTTCAATTTCTACTCCATTTCGCTGCAGTCAAATTATGACCTAATGACAGCCTGTGGTTATTTTATTTAATTGGGCTCTGCCTACAGTTCTGGTCTATCCTTCTAATTTTCTTAGATTAGGGCCTGTTTATCTTATACTCACTCTTGTGGTGTTAGCATTTTGCACAGCATTTAGATATTTGTAGTATATATTTATTAAATGTTTGTTAAATAAATATAATGTTCAAATAGCTCTCATTTCTACTTTTGGGAAGTAGAGCTAAATGCATGTTTTATTATATTAATAATTCTGGAATGATTATTTCATTCACTACCAGGGTAGTTATTCTTTTATGTTAATGTTATTTTAGAACTATTTATTTGCAGGTTTTTATCTCTCTTCACTTCACACAGGATCTGGGATGGTACGTTCTATCAAGCCCTGGTTAAGGTGTACAGTCACTTCAGGCACGTTTGACTTTCCAGTACTTAACTTTTTATGTTAATTCAACTGCAAGGGAGAGTCAGAAAAAGATGAGAAAATCAAGAGTGAAACAATCTCAATTCTGTAGTATACATTTGGAGGTTCTCGACTGCCTTGAGTAATTTTTCCCTTTCTTTTTGGGAAAGCTGGATCCGCACTTTCTTTGGAGAACAGTCTCCTTCCTCCCGGAGTGTTCACATGCCTCTGTCTTGCCACACATAAATCGTGATCTTCTAGTCAAGGTGATGCTTAGAGTAGGAAGTAGCAAACTTTTCTTTCTGTAGAAGCCAAGCAGTAAGTACTTTGGCCATGTAGGCCATGTGTTCTCTGCCACAAGCACTGAAATCTTTCATTATTTTAAGAAAGCAGCACCAACAATATGTAAACAGACGGGGACGGCTGTGTTCCCAATAAAACTGATAGAGGACCACAGACAGTGGTCTGTGGATCTGTGGGCTGTCACCTGCAGGTGTCACACTTTTCCTCTAAGTATAATTGCTACTAGTCTACAACAAGTACAAAAACTGAAAGCATTTGGAACATTTTAGAGCAATTTGACAGAGTCATTTTATGCCTGTGAAGTCTAATAGTAAAATATCTGGACTTGTATTGTGTAAGGCTTTCTTTTCATTTCATTTTCACGTTAATTCTCTTTTTTATTATATTTTCACAAAGCAGTGGTCCATGACAACCTGGATATTAAAAACCTTAGTAATGAAAGGCGCTGTAAGACAGAGGGGTGCAAAGCAGTGGTCTAGAACATGCCACGTACCGCGCCCCTCAGCCCGAACAAAGTGAACTCCAATACCGACCGCAGGGACCCACATTTCCTTGCTGGCACTCAAACACCTAAAATTCTGAGCTGGCAGCTGTGCAGAGTCACCTCAAAACCCTAGAGAGGGAAGTCAATATATCGGGGGCAGAACAGAAGCCAGGACAGATTGTGAGTACATGCAGTACCAATTGAGACTATGTCTCGAAAGACTCAGAGCTAACTTGTAACTGTTCGCTCGGGGTCCTTTCCTCAGACTAGTCAGTTTCACATCTCCTGGTCCCTTGTTTATCAGTCAGCCTCTCCCTCCTCTTCTTGTGTCACTCGTAACAAGAGAATTCCAACAAACACATTTTCCCCTCTGACTTTTATTTCCAATAGCCATCTGTGTTTTGCTGGAAAACTCACCTCCCTTACCCATGTACGTATTCCCACATTTACATAAAATAATTGGGCTTTATCTAATAATACCATAGTTCTGCTTGTATTTAAAATATATTTTTATTTCTACTTGTATATGGTTAACCTGAAGGCATTTGTACTTTAAACTTAAAATACGAATTCAGAATTTTATCTTGCAGCATGTGCTTAAACAGAAACAAAGAAAAAAGAATGAGAGACCGAGGGAAGGAAGGCAAGATCCAAACAATAGAAATTAGACAGCAAAAATACCATCTCTAGAAAATGCACAATTCCACTGAATCATGCCATTGCCAAAATACATTGAGAATGATGTGCATGTGTCTAGAAATAATACCTTCCAAATTAGCATATAAAGAGTTTCCATGGGAAATATCACCTCGGAAATCTGTTTTTTGTATTACTTTGACCCTGACAGATAAAGCAGGTGGCTTAGTATAAATAAAAATTTTGCGAGGACCTCAAGAGATATTTTGCCACCCAGGATTCCAGGTGAGGGTAAGTGACAACCTGTCTCCTCGGTGACTTCTACATTTCAATGACACGAGGCTGAGGAATGTAGCCTCTCTGATGCTAAAGAGAAGAGCTAGTTGTTGCAAAGGAAGAGGAGAGAACACTTACTTCCCCGGCTCCAGCTAACCACATCAAAACTCCCCTTTGAAGGCGTCAACTTTTCAAGACTTCCTTTCCCAGGAAGGGTTACAAAATCTCTCCAGGACTGAGCAAGTCCTTAGGGACAGTTCTAGCTAATCCTCCGGAAGCTGACACTCCGCACAAGCCTGCCTCCAGGGTTTCCTTCTGCATGGTGGCCACTATGAGAACTGCATTTTCCCACCAAAAGAAAAAAAAGCGTGCCTCCCAATTTCTGTTAGAATTTTTTATGAACTAAACCTGCCTTTTCCTAAATTGCCACTTGAATTAGCTTTTGAATTAAAAACAGTCTTGGCGTCCTCAAGCTGTCCTGCATTTCCAGTGACACCTTGCCCTCTGCATCGACTGCCTTTCAACCAGGGTTATACTGAGCATTTGTCTTAGTGTGTGCTGTTACTATTTTCATTAGTGTATTTTGCAGTATGGGGCCCCTTGGAGCCACTGAGTCGCCGTAAGTTCTCCAACTTGGTATTCATATTTGGCACAGCCGGACCATCGCTTTCAGGCCTGGTCCACTCCCCTCTGCGCACACTGCCCAGTGTGTTTTTGAGAGTTGCACTAACTACCGCATCTAATCAACTCCCCTTTGCGGTCCCAGCACCTGTCTCAGTCCCTAGGCGTGGACTGAACGTCAAGGAACGAGAGTCAGCACCGCCGAGAGCTCCTCCGTGTCAGCTGCGACCTCAGACGTTTCTCAGAGGGTCAGTTCTCGCCTCATTCCCGAGAAGGAGACATTTATTTTATAGCTGAGACAACAGGACGGAGAGGTGACATTTCCAAGGTCATCACAACCATGAGTAATGGCGGAGCCGGGCTCCCATCCCGATTCTCGGTACCAAGCCTCGCGTCCAGCAAGGAACTGGCAGCGGGTCTCACCCACGTCCTCAGGGCGGCCAAAGGGAGTTCACCGCTGACAATAACTATCCAGCCATCCCGACTTGGCATTTCCCGGTCCCTCGTCCCTCATTCACCCCACACTCCCGCTACTCCTCTTCCTGGGCTACTGCTGGAACGTGCACACCCCTCCAGTCTTGAGACACACCCTAAGATCCATCTTCAAAACCGAACCAACCATTGCAATTTCCCTGCCTAAAAGACTTGGTTTATGTTTTTCCCACATACTCTCAGAGTAAAGGCAAAATTGTCTTTGAGTGGGGCATTTCCCCTGGAGCAGCCCTGCCTGTCCCCGATGTTCCTCACACATCTGGCCTGTGCTATTTTCTTTCATTGCGTTTCTTCCCACGTCAGGACATTAGCACAGGCTGCTTCCTCCAGAGTCACTACTAATCTGTGCTTCTACCCACCAAGATGGGTCTTTGCAATCTGCTCACAAACTCCTACTTACCTTATTTAAGGTCTCGGCTTAGAAAGAGGAAAGTCTTAAGGCCTACCAATCCTAGACTAAGATGTGTAACTGAGGTCCACATTAGATAACTGCAATCACAGTTACATCTTGCTCCATTCTTTTTTATAGTTTCATTGCCCTAACAATTCTTTCCTTAATATCTATACTCACTCCGTGCTATCCCTCTCATATGTGTCATAATTATGGTCTGCCATATTTCTGACTCCACATAAAGTTGTTGAATAAGTGAATAAAAATAGGTTAAAGATTAAAATTGTGTGCCTTTTTTTTCCTAAGAGACTTTGAGATGTCAAAAGGATGAGAACAGATCTTGAAAGTTATGGTACCGAAAGAGTTTATCCACGGACACTGACAACCAGAAAAAAGATCACTTATCAATTATCAAAATAGCTAATATATGCCAACCACTCAGTTTGTACAAACCGTTGTTCTCGGCACTACACAAAGTGACTGGTTTTGCTTTTGTTCTTTCATTGGGTCAATTCACATATTTCTTTTTTTCCTAAAAACTGGCAAGAAATAACACTACCATCATCACCAATAGTGTTGTTGGTATAGTTGCGACAAGAGTGATTATGTTGTGGTGGTGACACTGTCTTACTACTATGTTCCTCATAGGTCATGTATAACCACAGATGGTCCTCAGAACTACCTCACAATACAGGTAATAGTCACATCAGCAGAGATAAAGAACAAGAAGGCTTGAGTACATGACACGAAGATAGACTAACTGTGTAGGCTTTGAATACGGGCAGAGTCAGACCCATATCAACCCAGCCAGCAGATTCCGAGCTCCCATTCGTAGTCAGCATACCTTACAGCTTCTGTTCCCATCAGCTGCTGCTCAAAACTGCTCAGAATTTAGTGGCTCAGGAATATGATTAATCCCCCAAATCTGTGGTTGACTAGTTCAGCTGGTGGATCTTCTTCACGGGCTCTTGGGAAGCTGTAGGGAGGTGCTGAGTGGGGCTTTCGACTGTGAAGGTCCCACATGGGCGGAGTCCAAGACGGCCGGCTGACGGGGTCTGCGGTGGGTGTTGCCTGCTCTTGCTTGGGAGCCCATTGAGGCTGGATCACGAAGCATTCTAAAAGAAGCATCCCAGTAGAGTAGGGGATGTATCAAGGCTTTCTATGGTGTAGCCTTGGAAGCTCATAATATGCCTCTGCTCACATTTCATTGGTCACGTCAAAAGGTAAAGGGTTATACTCAACCACTTGGTAGGAGCTGCAGTATTTCTGCACACCGAGGGAAGGCACTGATTAAGGCCATTCTGTCAACTATACTACCACATCCTATTTCTTTCGCTGACTCCTTCAAGTGGGTACTGAGTTTCGGCCAGGCAGATGGTGCCGGCTGAGGAGGAAGGCCTTGCCGCTCTCCGTTCTTGTCCTGCAGGGGGAACGACTTCCGGCTTCCTTTACACAAACAGTAGACAGAAGGTATTTGATTTGAGAACGGCCTTTGCTTGTCTTTATTTGCTTGAGGGAAAGAGGGTTCACTCTCGTCTTGTATCAAGAGGCAAGTCGAGCAAACCCTGCAGAATCAACAGAAGCGCTTCAAAGGCTGCCTCTTAAGTCTCTGTCCACAGAGATCGCTTTCTCCTTCAAGCCTGGCAAAGAAGTCTGCTTGGCATGGCCTTGCAGGCTTTGATGTGAATTCCATCCTCAGCTGCCTTTCTTTCTTGATCCACTCGTGAGCCAGGGGAGCCTGTGTCTTTCTGCCCCCTCGCGATCAAACAGAGCTGCTTCAGATACCTGTCCTCAGGCTACGCCTACAGCAAAATGGACTCTGGATGGGATCTGAAATGTGCCCCTCAATGCCAAATGACTGAGAAAGGGGGTTGGTGACTGAGTGGAAAAGTTCCATAGAAACAAAGGCAAATGGAGGCCCGCACCTCCTGCTCTCTGTACTCATCTCCGTCTAACTTAAACAACTAAGCACTTACTTATTTACTGAACGTTAAGTGCAAGGTCCAGGACTTTTCTGGGATTAAGAGTTCAGATGCTGAGGTCCTGAGGAGTCATTCGTTGCTGCATATGCTACATTGTTTATGTATCCTGGTTAATACCCAGCTTGGATTTCCTTGAAACCAACAATAGTAAAATGAGAATTTGGAGCAGAGCATAGAATACTTTCATTTCTTTTCAAAAACATGATTTTGTCTACCAATACAATGCTGATGTTTCTGTAGTATTTAACCTTTTCTGAGTATTGAACTCCTTTTCTTCTCTTACTTGTATTTTGATGCCAAGTGCCAGGGGCAAACTACCTTTGGAAGCATTGTATGTTGGTAAGTACAGAACCCTGCTGGTGGGAACAGAAGGGCTCAGATGAATTAGAGAATGCCTGCTAGGGAGTCTCCCAGCACTATGGCTCTGCCTGGTGGTGTTACGGAGGGAGTGCAGGGCTTTGGTTAGCCTGTTGTGTGGGTTGGAGGTCAAGTTCTTATCCTTTGGAATTATATTTAGTAGGTGTAAGTAGATTGAAGAAAATCTGTATAATAAAAAACTGACAGGTGGACAGTGCAGGCCTACAATCCTAGCACTCTGGGAGGCTGAGGCAGGAGGATTGCAAGTCTGAACCCAGCTTCAGCAAATCAAAGACCCTGCAAAGACCCTGTCTCAAAATCAAAAACAAAGGCATGAGTTGGAGATGTCACTGAGGGTAAAGGCCCTAGGCTTGACTCCCAGGACTAGAAAGAAAAACAGACCCATATGATTATGTGATTCATTTTTTTAAAAAAGATCCTCATCCATGCGATCAGGTTAATGTAAAATACATATCCTTCACATGGTTTATGCCTTGAACACCGAGTTCATGGAGATCATGAAGGGAAGGTGAACACGTCTTCTTACAGCAGGGTTGGGTTTTCTTAAGTTGTTACTTCCAACAGAAGGAAAAGCAGAAAACCACAAAATGCTATTTATCCTTGACCTTGTATTTTTCTCCCTTACAAAATAAATATGGAAACATCACAAGAAAACCACGACTCACACGGCCAAGTCACACATCTTGAACCTTCTTGTTTCAAACCCCGTATCCATAAATGAAGTCAAGAATGAAAGATCACAAGGCAACAGCCCAGAACTTGAGCAGGAGCTCCTTGCGATCATTCACTGGCTCCTCCCTTCATGCACAGAGGGATCGCATGGGCTGAGGGAAGCGAAGGAACGGGCCGTCAGGCGCTCTCTGTAGCCTGGTGTCCCTGGCCTTCGCTGCCTCAACTCTCAGAAAAGAAGCCTTTTTAGTGTGTGTGTGTGTGTGTGTGTGTGTGTGTGTGTGTGTGTGTGTGTGGTACGGGAGATCAAGTGCCCATTGCGTTCCATCAGCCATTTTTTTTTTTTTTTTTGAAACAGGGTCTTGGGGAATCACTAAGTTGCCTAGGCTGGGCTTGAATTTGTGATCCTTGTGCCTCACTCAGCCTCCCAGAGTGTCAGGGTCACAGGTATGTACCACTAAGCTGGGCTTGGTGCGTGTTTCTGTGTTACGTGCAGTCCTCCTAGTACATTAGTATAGAAGTGCTCACCTATAGGCTAAGGAAATAAGTAGATAAATGTTGAGGTATTTTTTGAGGAAACTGAACAGCGTACGTCGATGCAGAGCTGAGCTCTGTTATGGGGCTTCAGAATCCCATGTAAGCTGGCTACATGCAGATTACTGGGCCCACAGGGACCTGAGAATCAGCATTTCCAACAATCCAGTTGGTGCCGTCTGGGCTCATCTGGAGTAACTAATCACATTCACCCCATCTGAGTTACTTTGTTATAGCCGGGACCACCTGGGGCCATGGGAATTGTGCATTTTTAGTCTCTGGGTCACTGTGTACGCGTAAGCAGTGCTGAAGAACACCTGTAAATTATCTACTGGCACCTATAGGCCTTTACTAAATTAGAAATTAAGAGGGATATACCTTTTCTGGAAATTGAACCTAGGGACTTCAAACTAAACTCTATCTCCAGCCCCTTCTTATTGCTTATTTGAGATAGGGTGTCACCAAGTCACCAAGTTGCCCAAGCTGGGCTCAGCTATGTGATCCTCTTGCCTCAGCCTCCCAGAATGCTAGGATTGCCGGCATGTGCCACCATGCCTAGCTTGAAACAAATCTTTAAAATATTTTAATTCATCTAAATATAACAATAATAAACCCAAGGCATTAAATATGAATATACAATATATTTTAATGAAAAAATTATGTGTTCTATGACAAAAATGGACAGTGGTTTTTGTGACTTTTTAGGCCTCTTGAATGTGCGGCTTACTGGAAGAAAACTAGAATTTTATTCCTGCTTCTGCAGCTCATCTGTTGTGAAAGTTTGTTTTGTTTAAAGTTACATGAGGGAAACCCGTTCACATCTGAGGTGTAGTTGGAGAATGGGGGAGCAGTATGGTGTGGATCTGGAATGTCTCATGAATTTGAATGTTGTGGAACAGCTACAGAACCATGTGATGTCGAGAGGTGGGGGCCGGCTACGGGGTGGAGGACAGGTGTATGGTGGACTGAGGGTGCCTAGTAGATTCTGGGCATGGGGCACCTTCCTGGGCATGTGACCTGGGAGGGGTGGAACACTGGGGCTTGAGCTAGAAGGGGCGGAGTGCTGGGATAGGATCTGGAAGGATGGATGCTCGCTTGTCCCTCCCTTGCTGTCTCGGCTTCCTGTCTGCCATGCCGTGAACAGCTCCTCTTGCGCTAGGGTCCGGCGATGTGCCCCCGCCACTGCCAGCCATCTGCGAATGGACTGAGACTTGAAACTGTGAGATAAAAGGAGTTTCTCCTCCCTTAGTTTGTGGGTGTTGGATATTCTGTCCCAGCAGTGAGAAAGTCATTAAGACAGGGAGTATCTAATCGTATTATAGTATTATAATAGCCTTTAAGATAATTATGAATATTCTTCTGAGGTATCTAAAACCCAAAAGGCAGCAGTGTCTTA